>JABUQX010108711.1:10000-24711 GCA_015478945.1 Trachelipus rathkii | reverse complement strand
TTGTAGCAGAACGGACGACATGCAGAAGGAGCGAAGGAATATGGGGCCTCCGCCACCTCCAGACAACATCCCGAAAATATGTGAACGCCATTCCGCAGGGAGGAAAGACGTCAGTGGCTGGGAGGCAAGGGGACATAAGTAGCAGTGAGAAAGAAGGTCCAACAGCCCTGTCATAACGCCAGCTAGTATAAGGCGTTGGAGGATGATCAGGGCAAAGAGGAAGGAAGGAATGACGATCGGGAAATGGTCACTCCCACAAAGGTAGGTGACCTTGATCCCCACCAGAATTGTCAATGAACGAAAAAAGCATAAGGAGATTGTCAACCACAGAGGAGTATGAAGTGTTCAAACCTTTGAAAGGTGTAAGCCTGTGTTGAGGCAATCCCACCACGAAAGACTATGGCAAAACACCAACAGCCAATTCCCTTTAGGTGACGAAACCGAGTCAACCCACAAGGGTGGCAAATATTGAAGTCCCCCAAAACGCAAAAGGTGGAGAGGTTTCGAAACAGTCCGAAAAGATCCTCTCTCGTGTAAAGGCAACTAGGCGCAAGGTAGACAGAGCAATAAGTAAACGGGGAATCGAGAGTGGACACGTGCAGCTACCACGCTGTAACCGAGTTGGAATGGGTTATGGGTGAAAGGAAAACCGATTCGTGAACAGAATAGGCCCACCACCCCTGTCATTAAGCGCACGTTTTGGGAAGCGAAGAGGCAACCGTATTTGGACGGCGGCAGAAAAGCACGGTTACGCAGTTGCAATTCTTGGAGGCAGCATTGGCCTTTGGAGTATGGCAATTCAATATCTACCCAACTCTTCGACAGTTCGGGTAGTAACCACGGCAATTCCATTGAAGAAACGTAGTCATTGAAGAAAGAAGACGAAGCGATCAGTCCGGCCAAGGGGCGTTCTGTTACAATCGTTGATATGAGATGGGCTTCAGCTTTCTTTTAGAAGGCTCGCGTTCCGATTCGAAGGGCGCGGGCACTAGATGGACCCACTGGGGGCGTCTTATAGCCCAGCGGAAGAGGAAGGTTCATAGAGATTGACTACTGAGTATTTCCTGAGGTAGAGAATGCCGCTCCCACCACAGGGGAGACGACCCGTCAAAAGACGGGGCTAACCAATTCCACATCAAGAGCGGTCTCAGAGAAGATCGTCTCTCAACGGGGGAGACAGGGGAACCCCCAATATCGTCCAGGACGGGCGTAGAAGGCACAGGTGTATCACACCGCTGAAGACTCGGTATTGACGGAGTCTCATCAGGGATGGCAAAAGGAGTAACTAGAGAAAGAACGGGGGAGGAGGCCCGAAACACATCCTCACAAAGTTCAGCGTCCTGCGGGGGCGGCCCAGAGAAGGACAGCGGAGCCGAGGCAGGGAAGGATACAGTGGTATCACCCCCAATGGCTCCGGAATCCCCCCGAAAAACAGGGGACTCAGACTCACCGTGAGGGAGCACAAGAGGTACAGTGTGTGGTGGGACCTGGATCCCAAGTTAGGAAACCTCAGAAGATGTAGAGTCGGTGGTAACATTCATTGCGATATCACAGTAGGACTCGGAATCAATGGAATAAGGAACTGGAGGGTCGGATGCAGAAGCAAGGCCCGATAAACTATCTGGGATAGCCGAAACAGACGGAATGCTTTCCTCATCACCATGGCGTTTCGATCGACGAGCACGTTTGGGCAAACCACCAGGAGACCCGGTCGGACGGGAAGAAGGCAAGGATTTTCAGAAATCTGTCGCCCGATAGTGAAAAGAGTAATGGCCCCTCGCAGAAGGAGACGTGACACGTTCAGGAGAGTCCACAATACTAGGAGAAGAACGGTTCAGCGGTTTCCCAGGAAACACAGGAGCCGGACGTTTACGGGAAACAGGCAGCAAAGAAGAGTCATCATCGAGCAGTAACGCAGGGGGTGTTTCCAAATCAGGAGAAGAACCAGAAATTTGAGAGCATACAACCCTGGGTGTGGCATGAACTTCAGCCGAAGCCACACCATAGGAAATGGAGGTAGGACTGGGGGAGTTGTGATGAGCGACAGACGGAATCATGTCTGGAGATGTGGAGGGCAGTTCGATTGCAGAGTAGAAATGTGCAACCCAGTAGTGGGTACAGAAACCGCCCTAGTCGCAGCAGCAAAGGAGAGAGGCAGGTGTGAAAGTTTCTCCCTAGCGCAGAATATAGGGACCTTACGCGAATTCCGACGCTTGTGTATGCACACTGTTCAAGAATCTCCTTTTCAAAAACAAAGGTGGGACAGTGATGACGCCTGATGAGAACCCTTGCAATTCGGGCAGGAAGGCGGGTTTTGGCTCGGAGTGTAGAGAGTGTCACCACACCTCGGACAGACGAACTGCGGAGATCTAAAATATTTTTGAGAATGGCCAAATTATGACATTTGAAACATCTCCTTGGGTGCGGGATGTATGGCCAAACCGAGTGGACGGTGAAACCAATCTTCACCCTGGTCGGTGGGAATGGTACACTAAAAGTGAGAAGAAGACGAGGGTTGGACACAGTGGGAGTCTCCTTATGAGGAGGGAACCGGTAGACATTTGTGACCGGAATATGTCGCTTTGTAAAATGTTCGAGAATGGCCTCAGGATCATCGGAACGGACCTCCGGAGCATAAACTGTTCTATTAGATGTATTGCGAACATCGTCCGGCGTGGAGACAACCGGTAGGTTGCCCAAATATGAAAGAGAAGCCAATAACTGACTCTGATGTCGAGAGGAAGCACAAACGAGGAGAGAACCATTCCTCATGGGAGTCGCCTGATGATCGGGCGAACTGAGGACGTAGTCTAACGCGTCACTGAGGACGAGATGGCTACGAGACGTGAGAGGTTGGGAAGTCGGCGAACTAAGATAAAAGTACAAAGGATAAGTGTCATTAGTGGGGGCACCCAGCGGAGGGTTCGAGAACGGAAACCGTTCAATAGGTCGAGGCGTATGGTAGCGAGTAGGCTGGCCCAACGGGTGAGGAGAAGCCCAATTCCTCTGGTGACGCGATTGATGAGGTAACGCAGGTACAGATAGCGACACAGCCTCACCAGAAATATGAGGAGGATCGATTAATAAAGCTGGAATCTAGGGTGTAAGGAGGTTCGCTGGATGATGGTGAGCAGCACGAAAAATTTCGTCTACCAGGGCATCAAAGCCCTTACTTGGTCCCGGCCTAGGAGGAGCCAGGGAAATGCCAGTAGGAGGAACCGACTTTAGATGGAAGCCGCCTTTCTTTAATATCTTATTTTTAATTAAGGGCGTTATACAATAAGTTAAATCCATATTAATGAAACGCGACCACACAATAAAAGAATCAATATAACAACTACAAACAAAATTGAGAAATGAGAAATATACCAGAGGGAAGGGAAGAGAAACTATACCTATGGGAAGTGGTGTCAATTGTCCACTGCCAGAACGGCCCAGACCAGAACCGAACATAACCGCCCGAACCCCACCTTTTGTAGGGAGAGCAGCGGATATGCCTCGGGAAAAGCCCCCGGGAACTCCAACGGACAGTCCCCTCCATGAACCCAATAGGTACCCGACACGCGAAGCCGGATTTTACACCCAGTGCGGACAGCCTGTTAAAGTGGTATCCAAGGTTCGGGACCCACAATAGGTGGCCCCGGTTCATAGGCGAAAGGACCGTTCTATAACCTGTACCCTCATCCGCGCGGGAAGCAGACACTTGGAAAGCAGAGGCCAGTGAAGGAAAAGAAAAAGAAAGTGGGAGACCACTTCAAAAAAAGGAGGAAGTAAGTACCACAATACGTAAGGGGGGGTTTGAGGCAAATAAAACAAAAACAGAAGCGGGAAATACAGACAAAACAAAATCGGGAAGACACAAAAAACTGAAAAGAGGGAAACGTGCAACTTTGCCAGATATCCAGAAGGGATATCTGAACCCCTCACCACGTTAAGGGCCGTTTCGAGAGGAGATATATATATATATATTTTATATATATTATTATTAAATATATATATATATATAATATTATTATATATAATATATATATTATACATTATATTAAAAAGCTTGTAATGGCGGTAGACAAATTGGACTGGAAAGTGCCCTGGGGAGGGGTTGAGGTTTAACCTTTGGTAAATGACTTTTCTGGCAAAAATTCTTACTGAGCATGTTCCAATTCTACAATAGTAGATAGATAGATAGAATAGATAGCATAGATAGATAGATAGATAGATAGTAGATAGATGCATACGATAGATAGATAGATAATAGAATAGAATAGATAGATAGATAGTATAAAAAAAATAAGCATATATAGATAGATAGATAGATAGATAGATAGATAGATAGATAGATAGATAGATAGATAGATAGATAGATAGATAGATAGATGGATAGATGGATAGATAGATAGATAGATAGATAGATAGAAGATAGATAGAGATAGATAGATAGATACGATAGATAAGATAGAAGATAGAAGAAGATAGATAGATAGATGGATTAGATTTATAAGGATAGACTTTAGACTTTTAATTCTTTATTATCATGAACGAGTACATTTTTTCCTCTCAATATAAAAATAAAGACAAAACTCTAATAAAACAATAATGAAACTAGTAATCATCTTAGCACATCTTCTCTACTTGGACCCAAAGGACTAACTCGCTAATAAAAGCATTCAAGACAAGTTCAAAAATATTTGATACTGTGTATTGTGATTGAAATGTTGTTTCGATATCTCTCATCAGTCTACCTCTAATCAATAAAGATCGATTCTTATTTATAAATTCACATGATTTATTAAACAGTCTGAAAACTGTCGTATAATTTAGATAGTGTTTAAACAGCAACATTTCAAGACTATTACAAACATCATGGTTACTAAATCTCGTTGAAATTTTAAGGGTCTTCTTTATCGCATTGTGAAAGCCAGTTTCAAATTGTTTCATCAACTGACTGTTATTAGCTAAAAGGGAACCATAAACTCTCTTCCATTATCTGTTAAACAAGTACAAAATCATTTAAGAATTCAGTGATCCCAATCTTCGCAAAATAAGTGTTAACCTATCCGTTTGGCTTATTTCAAATGCCAATTCCAATCCCCAGCACTTCGTCCATGTACGGTTATTGATATAAATCCCAAATCCCGCATGCGTCGCATATATAGATCCACCTGGGCACTTGCAATTTCACTTGATTTCTTTTTATTTTGTAATTTTCCTTAACTGAAGTTAACCAACTCTTGTATAGGCACTTATCATTTACTGCACTTTAATCAGTCTATAACATTTTCGCTTTATAAAGTAAGAGTCTGAAGGCCGCGTAAGAATTGAAGTAAGCAAAACTAAAGTCATGAGCATACATAATTAATATTAGACATACGAAATTCCCATCTAGTTGCCCTATTTACATTATAACAATATTCTCTTTTTAGTTCACTCTCAGGCATAAATACAGTTACAAAAATGGGTATATTCCACCTGTCATTCCCCCCTCGGCGTGTTATTTACTTGCCAAAGTTATTGAAAAAACTATTCTTTTTGTTTAATAATTAACAAATTGACTTTTTATAAAATACTCATTATAGATTCAAAATACTGTAGGGAATCACTTCATCTATTTAGTAAGTTTTTGAATAAACCTCTGATTACCATTTCATCACAACGCTTGGAACACAGCTAAAATGAATTGCCGGCCATACTACATTCCAGATACCTCTATCCAAATTAGACTCGCATAGTGTTTCTTTAGAGAACCAACATGGCCACTTCAAAGTTCGCAATAATGTTTTCTAAAGCCGTTTTCCTATCGTACAATAAGAGTAATCCAAAAGTCCTCTGTCTACTCCAACAAAACCTTTCTCATCTAATCCGAGACAAACAGCATGACATCATAATAGGTCGTAATTCATCAATATCTGACAGGTCATCGCTACTTGATCTTTATTATTGGAGTAATAACATTTCTTGATCGGGAAATAATTGGCATAAATGCAAAACGTTTACGAATTCTGCCTATTGAACCTATCGGAGCCTTCTCCTGTACAAATGTTTAAGTAAAACAAAATAGTATATTGTCGATCCCTGAATGTAGGTTGTTCATTTATGATATACAGTGCCCTAATCTCCGTCACCGACACTACAACCCTTTCAAACTAATAGCATGCGACATCTTTAGAATGCACAAATTATCACCTACTAGACTGGGTAATTTATCTTATCATCCAATATAGCATTAAATTTAATATTGCGAAAACTTCTCTGCTTTAATCCAATTCCTATCAGGTACTTCGGATTCCAAAAATTTTTCAACTTTCTTTGTTAAACTTATATAGTTAATGTTTAATAATCCTCAGGGAGCTCTTTTCTTTATTTTCTAACATTTTTCTCATAGCTCCGGAACTTCGTCAAAAATCTTTAATCATCTACGACGTATTGTTTATCATATTGTCAATCAAGCTGTTCACTTGTTCATCACTTTATCTCTTTCCTATACGCCTCATTGAACATGTCACGTACACGCCTCTCGATGAAAACGGGACTGTTATCACGTGAATCATCCAAACCTGAAATGCATTTGTTAATGTTTTTTCATTTTATAGTACGGTTTTCCTAGCTTTGTGCATCGCTTTACACTATAGTTCATAAAACGCATCACTGTCTCAGATGTCGTTCATTTTTGCAGCCATACATATTTATTGCAGTGTATAACTTCATTTTTGATTTTCTTCATATATTCACTAAATTGATCATAAGTTATTCTAATACTTTTTATTTCTAGCGAGTCAGATTGTTCCAGTAAACAAATGTGAAGTGAAGGTTTCTCTTTATAGCTTTTATTCCCCGATATTGAACCCTATCATTAGATGAGTAAAGACCACTTGGGGACAAAGTGATCATTACAAACAGCAATCATAGTATGAGTTAGTTACATCGATAATATCTTCCTTCAAAGTTATTAGAACAAACAACATGATCTAACCATGATGATGTGTGTGAGCGGTGACATATGTACAATGAGGTCCTTAGGCCAAAATTTCACCGTACTCCATCATAGACTAGTTTAAATAAAATATCTTACATAAAGTCATTTAAATATTCATCATAGACTTAACCATCTAGTTTCGTAATTAAAAATTCATCTGCAATGATTAAAGTCTGATGGTACTTTTTGAGTATTGCTATCAATCTCCATAATTTATTAGATATTATCAACAATTTACATCGTTTATCTCTTTAAAAAATAGGCAGGTAAAATTGTTCAAGATCAATAACTTGTAACCTAAATCAATTAAAATTCCTAAAATCGAGTCATTATGATAAATTGGTTCTATAAATTTAGAGAGAAGGTTTCGACAAATAATGCAAATTCCCCTTTTAGGTCTTCTTTCGCGTATCTCACTTTTGAACAGAATATATATATATATTATATATATATTTTAATATATATATAAATATATATATATATATATATATATATATATATATATATTATTACATAATATATATAGTATATATATTTTTTATACAAATATATATATAGTATATATATATATATATATATATATATATATATATTAATCCTAATTTTCTGAAAATTATCAATTAAATAATGTCTCTCTTTCTATTAACTTTAACTTATTGTTACTTAATTTACATCATGGTATCCATAAGCTTTAAACTGATAGGGCCAATCTTGAATGTAATAAAAAACATCTTTTCTTACCTTGAGTCATAGAAACTCATTAAGACTATAGAAGTCAAAAATCTCAATTTTTTAGAAACTGTTTGCCGATCAGGACACACTTATCTAAATAAGTTAAGTTGGGTCAAAGTTATTTTTACGTCAAGTCTCATCAGAACACTAATAATTCTCCTTGTTCAACAAGTCTATTTATCTTCGTGGTTCAGATCTCTTCAATAAATTCTGTTAATTCTGATGCGACGCCTACCTTCTCACCAGTCCTCATTGCCTACGTAAAACATATTACGATTTAAACACAAATTAAATTATCATTGGGATCAAACTTTTAGTTCCTCTAATAACGTATCCTTTTCTTCGTGGCTTTACTAATGTAAAACCATCATTATTTTCTGGAAATATTTTTTCTTTATGCTTTGCTTCCTTTTCTTGCTGATTTAGAACTTTCTTGTTGTTCTGAAATTTCTCTCTTTTCTGACGCGAGCCTGGATACCACCTCAGATCAAAGTATCTGTCCATTCAAATTTAGAAAGACTTTCTCATTTCCCTCAATTTCATCCCATTGATTAACTTCTTCCAACATTGTTAAGGCTGAAGGTGCTAAGGATCACTTTCTCAAATTGTTCATTTTTTTAATTTCAAGTTGATTACACCTTGTGTCTATTTGTACAAGTGTGAAGTGCTGAAAGGGTCACTTCTCAAATTGGTCAATTTTTACCTCCATTGATTACACCTTATTCAATTGTAAGACTGAAGGGTGCTGAAGGAGTCAATCTCTCAAATTGATTTTTTTAGTTGCAACTCTGTTATGATACGATCTGTCTTTATTTAGTATATTTAATATTTTTTCTAATATCAAATAGATGTTCTTTTACGCTTACTAATTCAGTAGATACATATTTTAAGAAATTCTGCAATTCTTTAATTGGCTAACCTCATCTTTCAGCCTTATCACTTCATCTGTTAGATTAAATAAGACTCATATTAATTGTTAAACGCTTAAGCGTGGTAACCTGATCTAATAAATGATTCTGCCTACAAATTAAGGTTAAATCTATAGCCTTTAAGTTGGTTCAGGAATTATCATGCTAAACTCATGCATTTCAGCTCTACAATTTCGTCATCACCTTTCTCCATTATTCAATCTCTTCTTTAATAGCATTAGCAAACTTTGTTCGCTTCTTTAATCTTTAATTATGCTCCGTAAAAGGCGCTACCATTCATAACATAGTATTATGAGTTACTACACTAGTTTTAGTCGTAGCAAAACACAGAAGACCGTTTATTTCCAGTTCCATCAACTTTAGATTCAATCAACTATTTTCTCCATTCATAGAATTGCGTCAAAGAAATAGAATAAAAAATAAAAAAAAAAAAAAAAAAAAAAAAAAAAAAAAAAAAAAAAAAAAAAAAAAAAAAAAAAAAAAAAAAAAAAAAAAAAAAAAAAAAAAAAAAAAAAAATTATGTGAATAATAATAAAGATATTTTATTTTCTTTTAATATTTTTTTTACGATTTTTATGATTTTTATTTAGTTAAAATAACTAAATTTAACTATTTTTGATTGATTGAATAAATTTCTAATATAAAAAAAAAAAAAATTCAAGCGTCAAAAATATAAAATAAATAAGTTCCTTAACACAATCAAAATTCACTTCACACATAACACTGTCATGTCATATAGCACCATCCAAACTTACTTGTAAAATCTCAGCAAACATTCCTCGGCCAGGCCCCTAGGATAGTGATACCCAACTTAGACGATTCAGTTTCTGGATAATGGCGGTGACTTGTTAATCACGTTGAAAAGATTCTACCGTATGTAACACTTTAATGAATGCCTCAACCACTCTCTCTATGAGAACTTACCAACAACAACTAATGGTCAACTAAGAAAGCACCAAAATGAAACTCCAAGTTCGTTTTATATTAGATTAGTCCAAGATAATATTGTTTAATTACCATTTATTACCTTGCCTGATGACTGACACTTAGACATGAAATATTGAATAAAAATATTTCTACTAAATTAAAATAGGAAAATATTGCAAACAGTGTTAAGTAGCACACCTGGATATATTAAAAATATTTTAATAAAAAAAAATATATATAAATATATATATAATATATATATATATAGTATATATTAATGTATTATATACCAGATAAAGAAACATATATGATATACCCGATGTACCTCATATGAATATTATCTAGTTCTTCTACGGCTACAAATTCAAGAAAATTTTCTCTAATTTTTTTAATTAATATTTAAATTTAATTATTAATAAATTTATATATATAATATAATTATGCTTAATAAACCAGATAAAACATAATTATATGAAAATAGACTAGCTTAAGACTAAAATAGTATTATATTATATAAACTATTATAATAAATATATCTATAAAATATATATATTATATTACTAGTATATATATATTATATATATATATATATATAAAATCTAAAATATATATATATATATATTGAATAAAAGGAATACAATGAATAAATATTAAAAAAAAATTTAAATATTAATTATTATTAAAATTTATAACTATATAGCACGACTCGTTGACTTAGACAAATGGAAATATTTCAATTACCAAACCGAAAATATGAAATTCAGAAAATGGTGAATGTTTATTTTCGCGCGTGTACAAAAACAGCTTGATCGCCAAAGCGGTTCTCTATTCAAAAGGGCAACGTTTCAGGACTTATTCATAGAGATAGAATATTACATGAACAATTTAATAAAATTTTAGGCATAAATTATAATTACCCTCCTCTTAAAAATAAAATTAGACTGTGAAAATACTTATAAATAAATTATCTAGAAATAAAATCGTAAAAATATTAGAAATAACAACCTTTACCTGGAATCAATCGATAAAGAAAAAGGATGTGAAAAGATGCATATAAAAGTCGTCTGTTACTTACACCAGATTACGATTTTGAAACACAATAACATATTATTAAAAGAAAAAACACCTTTTTTTAACATTAATAAAAAAATATCGCATTTTTTAACTTTAAAAATAAATGCACCACATTGAAATATTTCACACGGGAAGGTAATACTTTTAAAAATTATTATTTTACACCACATAACACAATTAGAACACCTTAGCATTTTCAACACTTGGCCAATTGAACCAACAGAACAGACGCTATCAAAACAGATGGCATTGATCAAAGCACTGTTGCAAATACTATTAACACGACACCAGACCTCATGGAACAAATATCATAAAGTTAAGGCTCAAAAATGAGCTCTGTCATCAGTGTTTATACGGCCTCATTCCCATTACTTTCAAAACTTCTCCTGCGCCAATAACATTCGAGAACACGCGAGAGAGAAAAATGTGCACATATATGTACTGGGAACAGATCCAATCATATAACCTTCAATTAGAACAAAAGGCGGAGTTTGTGGCAGCAGAATTAACAAAGGAAAAAAAAAAATATTTCTCAGAAAAACAGAAAAGTAAACTTGCATTGGAGAAATTGAGCTATTACACACAAAACAATTTAAATAAAATTATATACTTTAATTATTCCCCCAATTGCTATAATATATATACTATATATAATATATATCATATACTATATAATATAATATATATAATCATTTAATAAAATTTTAGTAAATTAAGATATATAATTATATTAATATTAGTATATATATAGTATATATATATATATGATATATATTATAATATATATATATATAGTATACATATATATATAAATATATATAATATATAATAATATAGTTATATCATATAATTATATAGTATATATATAGTATTATATACTATATATATATAATTCTATTTTATATATAGTTAGGTGATACATATAAGTAGAACGGTAAGTATTATATAATATATACTAATATATATATACTATAATGATATATAACTGTATATAGTATAATTATATATATACTTACTGATATAATATGATTTTATAGATAATAATTATATATATTGTGTGTAAAGCAAAATTATATATGGAACATATATCACTCTATATAACTATTATAACGTGCTTATATATCTAATCAGCCCTACCTACTCCGGTAATATAAAATTAATATATCCGTCTCCGTCATATTATTACTATATATGAATACTTATATTTTATATATATCAAGTCTTTTTATAAATGATAAAATGATAAATAGTTAATAATTAAATCGTATACATAGATAAATATCATGATAAAAAATTAAATCAAGTATAATAAAGTATGCGCGTTACTCACATAATAATAAGTTATAATAATAATAATAATAATAAACAACAACGAATGTTGGGAACGTTATTTTTCATTGGTTAAGCAAGGATAAAACAATTCCACACCCTTGTCTCTTTTATTATAAAGAAAATAGGCACTTAATAATTAAATGAATATATTTATTTTATATATAGATATATATATATATACTATATATATATTATATAATAATATATATATATATATATTATATTTATATATTTATATATACTCATTGATCTATAACTATAATATATATATATATATATATAATATATATATTAACTGTACTGTGCTGGCTCTCTTCGCACACGCATATCTGAGGGGTAAGACAACATTACAAAAGCTTAAAACTACAAAAACAGATTATATCATAAAGACTGACGATTAAACACAATAAAATTATAATCACACCAAAATG
This sequence comes from Trachelipus rathkii, assembly GCA_015478945.1. Taxonomy (NCBI): domain Eukaryota; kingdom Metazoa; phylum Arthropoda; class Malacostraca; order Isopoda; family Trachelipodidae; genus Trachelipus; species Trachelipus rathkii. The sequence goes on along the minus strand of JABUQX010108711.1, from coordinate 12,316 downwards.
CAACAGTTATCGAACAGTCTTCTTTCTTTCTTTTTTATAGCCTTAATTCATCTTCTAGAACAAATTGACAATATTATCTAGTGCCTAGTTAGTTAGGAACTAGATTAAAGTTAAATATATGATTTCAAAAATGTTATAAAACTGAAAACATTGTCTCTATTACATATTTTGTTTGCCACTATTCTTTATATAATTTATATATGAAGTGACAAAAATGTAAATTTACAAGATAAATAATAAGTAAGGAGCTGAAAAACATTCTTCAAACATCCATACACTCATAAATGAGGGGGGTGCTCAATATATAAAGTCTTATATCAAAAACAGAGATCCAAGAAGAGAGTAAACACACACTCAGGACGGCCGAACCTTGACGAACCTGGGTCTTTCGCCTAGTTGGGCGAGTGCTCTAACCACTGAGCTACCGGACGCCATTTTTGGTGCTTGATCCATTTCTTCTTGACTTATACGAGCCAAACTCCGCCGAATGTCCATTCTTCTTAAACATCTTATCATAAATATCAAAATCCAATATGATGAAAGTTTATATAATTTGCCCATTTATTAATGTACTTTAAACCTTTGTTACATCAAAAAGAATCAAGATTAAAATTTTGGCGCTCCTCCGTTATATTAAAATTACGATTTTAATTTTGTTTTAAATTTTAGATCAAAATTTTGTATTCTTGCACATTCCTTTTTCAAAAAGTTCTTCACAGTCTGAAACAAATGTTCTCTCGGAACCATCTCCTTCGCCCAGCACTCAAACTTCTAATCCCTCGTTTGCAAGCTCTTGTGTTGTCTTTGCGTTTCTCTTCTCTTTCCAATTACCTTTCTGCTTAAATTATGGTCAACTTCAATTTCTTTCCACTCTCTTTTCAATGCGTCCATTCTCCACCGCAGTCGGCTCATATAATATATAATATATATATATATATATATATATTATATTATATTATATATATATATTTATATATAATATATATATATATATATATAATATATTATTAATTAATATATAATATATATGGAGGCCTCCCGGAAAAGACATGGCCAATTTAACAAAAACTGACAGCACAAGAATGAAAGAATAAACCGAACAGACAATACATCAGGCGAAACAAGAAACGACTTGCCAATTTCCGGACCCGATTACGCGGTGTATACATACGTGTGTCTCTCACCACAAGGAATGAAATAGACCTGCGGGCAGACTTAGAAAAATGGAGGGTGCCAGTTGTAGGAAGCGAACGAGTGTCAGAGGAGTGTCCTATTTGTTTGATTTGGAGGAGGAAGATTATACAAAGACAGAAGTCGCCTCTACGGTCTGCTACGTAATATATAAGATATGGATATATATATATAATATATATTATATATATATATAATTATATATAGATATATAGTATAATATATATATATTAATTATATACGATATTTATAATATATATATATATATAATCATTACCAAAGCATCAATGGAGTAATAACCTTCGACCAGATAACGTTAGGCATTGACATTAAAAGAGGTACTGTCGATTAGACGAACTTTGGCGACTACAGTGATTGGGGCAATCGATACCTCCTTTCAGCTTGGTTTTGCTTCGCTCGCCATTATAACATTTTTAAAATTTCTATCTACAACATATCATTACTTACTACACAGTCAAAGCGTTACTCAAGGATAGTGAGGATAATTTTTTTCTTAATACCCTAACTTGAATAATGCTTATAAAATTAGATGTGCTTCGCTTTTAGCTCTGATTGTCCTGGATCATCTGGAGTCTCGTTCCATTACTTCAGATTATCAGTATGACTTTCAACGCTCGAGCTCAACTCGGTGACATACTTTCATATCTCACTGATTTTTCATGTCTCTGACCTAGCCCCAAATATGGGGAATCTTGCTTGTAGTGGCTGTTGACATGTCAAAAGCTTTGACCGGGTACGGCACGCATTACTGCTCTCTCTTGGGTTTCCTCTTCTATGTTCTAGCTCTTGTCAAGTTTTTTTTTTAGATCGCTACAAATCAACACTCGTTGAAGGAGCGACCTCTTCCTCTATTTCTATTAATTCTTACTTTCCATTAAGAATCTCCTCAGTTGTACTTCTAACTTCTTTCCATTTCTTACTGGTCGATGACTCAACTCTTCATTCTTCACTTTTCAAACCTGTTTTCTCTTTTGCGTCTAGAGTTGCCTCTTGTCTTCAGCTTCCGATTCTATTCTTGCGAATTTGGATTTGAGTTTCACCAGAAAAGGCCTCTTCACAAATTATCTCTTTAAATCTCATCCACTCCTCCTTCTCAAAAGCCAT
>JABUQX010108710.1:7500-15000 GCA_015478945.1 Trachelipus rathkii | reverse complement strand
GAGGTATAGTCAGAGAGGAATTGGAGGAGAGCAATAATATTACCCTTATATAAGGGTAAGGCAGATAAGGGTAACTGTACTAATTATAGGAGAATTAGTTTATTAAGTGTAGAAGGGAAGACATATACTGGTATTTTGGTCGAAAGAATGCGTCGAGTAACTGAAGGACTGATTGTGAAGACCAAGGTGCGCTTAGAAGTGGTAAAGGATGTATGGGTCAAATCTTTACATTGAAAGGCAAATGATTGAGAATGAAAGAGAAGATAATTTTATGTTGGGGTTTTGGATTTGCAACAGGCGTATGATATGATAATAGGGAAGCTCTATGGCAGGTGGTTAATGATATATGGGTTGATGAGTAAGCTTGCTGACATGCGAATCAAAAGTATGTAAGACGATAGTGAAGGAGCTTCACTTGTGTGTAAGAATAGATTGGAGTTGAAAGTGATTGTTTTATTTAATAGCGGAGCGAGGCAGTGATATGCTATGTCTTCTTTGGTTATTCAATTTGTATATGGATGGAGTTATGAAAGAATTAAGGTGGGGTGGAAGAGGATGGTGTTAGAATAATGGGGAATGGAAAGAGTGGAGGAGTCTCTACCATTATATTGCGGATTATATGGTTTTGATTTGTGGCGGAATCTGAGAGAGTTTAGGATTGATAGTAGAAATTGCAGGGGCTGTAAAAGTAGAGTTTGAAGGTAAAAACTAGGTAAGAGTAAGGTTAATGGTTGCGAGTGAGACAGTCTGTGTGAAATTATGTAGATGTTTGGAGCAGCTAACAAGTGTTCTGAGTTTAAAATAATTTAGTATATACTGTTGGAAAGAAAAGGAACGGATGATTGCAGAGTTGTAGTTAGGGAAAGTTAGTGAATGGCAGGAAGGTGGCTGGTGCAATTAATTCGTTGGGTGGATGTAAGGACTAAGATCTGATGCGCTAAGGGTCTTACGATGAGGAATGTTGTATTTTAATAATAATGATAATGTTGAAAAATTAATAAAACAGAAACCAATAAATTACCTGATACCGTAATTAATGTCATAGTCAAAAAGCTAAAAGTAACGAGTAACGAATAACAGCACTTTCGTTACTTTTCCTTTCAAAGAAACGGAATAACGATAACGGAACTACCTTTCCGATTAACGGAGTAAGTAAGCGATAAACGGAAACTACGTTTTTGAGATAACGATCTTGCCCACCTCTCCTCTCTCTCTCCCTCTCTCTCTCTCTCTCTCTCTCTCTCTTCTCTCTCCTCTCTTCTATATATAATTTATATATATAATATATATATATATATATATATATAATATATATATATATAATATATAGATATATAATTATATAATATATATAATATATATATAATATATATATATATATGATATATATATATATATATATATTATAAATATATATTAATATATAATATTATATATATATTATATATATATTATATAGTAATATATATATATATATTAATATATATATATATATATATATATATATATATATATATTATATATATAAAAATTTTGTAATATTTTTATATTCTTGTAATATATATATATTATATAATATTATATTATTATATAAATTATATATTATATATATATATATATATATATATAATATATATATAATTAATATATATATATATTATATATATATAATATTATATATATATATATATTTGAGTGTGATTATAAAAATAATAATAAAAAGAAAATTATTAACATAAAATTTATAAAATAACCAAAAAAAAAACGTGCGAGCTTCTTAACCATTTACCTTTTTAATAAATCTAAATAGTTATTTGGATCAGTGTTTTTTGCTGTTTAATTCCTTAAGTTCTTCTCTGGACTGTATTAAATTCAAATTATACTCATGTCTGTTTTCATATTAAATTCTTAGTTGTGACGCTTGTGTAATAGGATTTACGCAGACTCAACAACCCGGCTGTGGCATGGAAACAAACAGTGTTTAATTGGCTTATTTACAAATGTTTTCATTTCGGCCATGTAAATCCTGTAAAACGGAGTGGCTGGGTTACTGCTTCCATTTCCCAATCAATCATGTTTCAATAATCATTTGCATTAAAGTTTAGTGTTTAAGGCAGTTCAAAAACTCTTGCACTGGAATTCCTTGCTCTTGCTTGAATAATTCGTTGAACACCTAAATCTCTTATCTCTTTTCTGGTGTCCGTTAACATTGCAAGTAATACCTTCTCAGAATGAGGATAGTACGAGTTGTTTTTCAGTACACCGCTCCATAATCAAGCATGCGTTTTGTCACGTCTTTAAATACCATACATCTGGACGCAATTACGTGCACCATCAGTTGCCTTTGGATGTGACTTTCCAAAACCACCCTGGTGTGTAAACTTTCATTATTATATTAACTAGATTTTGAAGAGCTTTACTTGGAAGTTTTGTGGAAACGTATAACCGTAAGATCCTGTTTGCTTTTGTTAGTCATACTGGCTGCATTAAGAGTGGTTGTGTTTTATTCGAACAGTTAATGGGGAAAAACCTGTTGTATCTACCATGTCACCAAAAAATATTTTTGGTGAGGTGGCTTAATTTGGTAATGATATTCTCGGTGATCTTTCAAGGTTAACTGTAACAAGTTCAAAATCAACTATCTCCAGTTATTTACATCTTCTTCAATTTTATTTCCAATGTACCCTTAAAAGCTTTCTGCCTGATTCTTGTCCATCAATTGCCTCGAGTATGTGTCTAAAGGAAAGTTCATTTGCAATGTAAGAGAACAAAATTGACTCTGCATAGGCTTTCCATATATTATTTCAATCATTCTCGGAAACTCAACAACTCTTCCAGTGTAACTAGAGTCCCATTCTTAAAGAATAGCTTTAAGGAAAGTGCCGCGATTAGAAACAAGTCCAACACCACGGCCAAGTAATACCATCGGCCTTGCCAGACATACGGTGCATGAGTTCCCCGCACCAGCACCTGGTTTTCTACAATAAATAATGGTTTCTTCCAATTCAGTTTCATCTTTTTTTTAGTTTGATCTTTTCTGCCGTCAAATCCAAATGCCATCAATTTGTGTGCTTTTCTAATTTCACTATGATGACATCTCTTCCAGCCGCGTTCATCTCTCTTTCAAACTTTTTTGCTATTAAACATATTACTTTCTTTCAATATTTCAGTATCCTTTAATGCTGCATTGACAATAGCTGCAGACAATAATAATATAGCTTAAACAAAACCTGTCAGTGTATCGCTAAATGTATAACACAAAACTATTCGAGAATTTTCAACCTAAGTTCAAATTGAAACGAATTTCCTTCATCGTTCCGCTTTCTCTATTTCCAGTTCTCTTTCTTCATACCATCAAAGTTTGAATTCTGTGTTGGTTGAAGGGCTACAAACTTTCTAGGCCGGGTACTGCTACTGCTTGCTAGCTATAACCATATCCCGCTGCCTAGACTATACAATTGATTCAATATTTAACCTTTCTCAAGTTTCTTGCGTCCTTCTTTCCGCACCTGTTACGCTTTATCAATTGTCCAAGTTGGTTCTTCCTTTGTTTTTAACCTACAAATGATTCCCATTCAAAATAGGTATTCCAATTATGCAGCTACAAGCAATTCTTTCAATTTTTATTTATTACAGTTGCCTGTGCAAATGTTAAACATTTTATTATATGATTTTCCTTCACTTTCAAACTCATATACTCGTCTAGTTTTTGGGATCTTATTTAGTTTTGGGGCTGATTCTGTGTCTCTGAATTTTTAAATATATTCCATCAAGTGTTATGGTGGAAGGAAAAACTTTCTCCGTATTATTCCACGTGCCCTTGCAACCAATTCTATAACCATCTTTACGGTTGCCGGACCTTCGAAGGTATTTGCTCTCTACCATAGCAAATAGATAATGTCTAACAATATCTATTCTGAAGGAATCATCGAAGGGGGAAATTCACTTGGTTGCCCAAATATCGAATTGTACGTTAAACTTAGTGCACATTATTAACATTAAAAATTTTAAATATAATATTTGCATAATTAATAGTAATCTTGGAAAAAAGTATATATAGTATATAATATATATATATATAATATATATATATATAATATATTATATATATTATATATATATATAATATAATATATATATATATATATTATATATATATAATATATTATATATACATGTATATATATATATATTTAATATATATTATTATAGATATATTATATATATATTATATATATATATATACTATATAATATTAATATTATATATTATATAATACTTATATATATATATATTTAATAATATAATACATAATAATAATAATAAAAAAAATAATAATACTAATAATAATAATAAAATAATAATAAATAAGAAAATAAAAAAAAAAAAATAATAAAATAATAAAAAAAAAAATAATTAATAATAATAATAATAATAATAATAATAATAATAATAATTAACACAACCATTATCAAAAGGAATCAAATGCAATCTGAAGCAAATGAAAAAAAGAGATTCCTAACTTCGATAAAAAATTTGCTGAATTTGGTATTTACATAAGCTAGCTTTCAGCATCTCCATTTGTGTATGTATGTATGTATGTATGTATGTATGTATCTATTGTATGTAATGTATGTATGTATGTATGTATGTATGTATGATGTATGTAGTATGTTTGTATGGTATGTATTGTTATGTAGATTGCATGCATGTATGTATTGTATGTATGCTATGTAGTATGTATGATGTAGGTATGTATGATATTATGTATGTATGTATGTAGTATGTATGTATGGTATTATGTATGTATGCGAATTTGTTGTATGCCTTGCATGGCTAAACATGAGATAGGGCGTAAATTACATATGCGACACTGAGGTTGATTTTAAAAGCAAAAGGTAAAAGTGGGGTAATGTGTGAGATAGGTAGGGAGCGTCTCACATCTTTATCACTCTGCCAAACAGTAACAGGACTGAATACTGACGGCAAGCAAGTGTAGTTTGACAAATTTTAAAAAAAAATTGTGTTTTAACCATCGTAATATATATATTATATATATATATATATATATATAATATATAATATATATATATATATATATATATAGTATATATATATTATATATAATATATATATATATTATTATATATATATATATATATATATATATATTATACTTATATATATTCAACGGCGACTCCAGTAACTTTTTTCTACTCGTGCTCCTCTGTCTTTCGTATATATCTTATATATATATATATATTATAATATTATATATATATAATATATATTATATATATATATATATATAAATATATATATATAATATATATTTATATATATATTTTTCAAGTTAGATGTTATTGCTAATTTACGTTTTCTTTAATATAAGAATTAATCTAGGGTAACTGTTATATGTTTGTCACTCCGCTATTTCGAGAAGCCGGGCCTCAGCTTTCTATAATTGATGAAAAATAGCATATTCTTTAAATTTTTTAATAAAATATTTTTAGATAATCTCTTATATGTATTATGTAATAATTTCTTTCATATGACTAATTTCCGCAATTAAAATAGAGAATTTTATCGAACTTATGAAATTTTGTAGAAGATTCTCATCGTTTCTATAATGATACCTCGGGCTATGCCCGAGCAAGCCAGAGTTTAGGAGTCACCTCTAGATATATATAAGATATATATATATATATATATATATATATATATATATATATATTATATATATATATATATATATAATATAAACATATATATATATATATTTATATATATATTAGTAAGGTTATATATATATATTAACAAAAGCTGCAACATGTCAGCAGCTAACTTGGGTAAAGCCCCCAACTCTTGAGGAATTTGGGAATTTTTCCAGTTTTAACACTGCACGTCAGGGAAAAAGCTTTTTTAAAGGTTGAGAACCAGGATTTCGGATCTTCAGGACGACAGTAGATCAAAGTCATGTCGGCAGTTGACTTGGGAATTTCCCTCACATCTTTAGTTTTTGGCACTTGATGTGACAAGGTTTTTGGTTTCTAAGGTCGGTGAGACCGATTTTGAGGTCTGGAATGGAGACCGTTTCCGGAGTTTTTGATCATGAAACTAGGGGCTTAGCCGGCAAAAGGTTCTTTATTGGTTCCTTGAACGTTTCAAATGATCGGTAGACCATTTTTGATGATTCCAATCGATTTATTGAGGTCTTTTACCCCCAAATCGATATTTAAATCGGACTTCTGCGTCTTCCTGATGGATTATTGCAATGCAATGCCTTTGCAGGAGGGGAGCCTTATGTTTGGAGGATTGATCTTTGCTGACAAACGATACCGACATGGCCAAACCACTTCCCTATTTTTTGCACACATTTATTTCCTCCCTCAATTTAGGGGACTTAGAGACATCGTATCTCACTTAAGCTTGGTAACCCTATCACTGGTGGTGTCACCTCGTCGGTGCCAAGCTTTCATGTCTCCCCCCGGAGGGGGTGCGGTTCCCATTAAATTGGTTATGGACATAGCGGAGGAAAATAAGCTAAACAAAAATAAACTATCGACAACAGTAGGAGACAGAGAAAGAGTTGGAACATGAGTCGGTTCATGAGCCGCATCACTGAGCCGGAGCCATAGCCGTAGCAGTAGCCGGAGCCGGAGCCGGAGCCGGAGCCGTAGCCGGAGCCGGAGTCGTAACCAGTGCTGATCTTGAAATAAGCATATAGTAGGACCTGTGATGTGTCATTTTGTATGTTTACGAACCCGTAAACCCGATTTTGAAGATTTCAGAACCCTTCGGGGTGTTTGAAAATCCCTGGAGAGGTCTCATAAGATAAAAAAAAGAAAAAAGAGACAGACAAACAGAGTGCTTAGCAGAGAAAGAATGACGGAAAATTCCAAGAGAAATCAGAAGGAGTCGGAGACTGAGTAGGCTCAGGAGGCGGAGCATTGAACCGGAGTCGGTCGAGGCTGATTCTTGAAATAAACATATAATAAGAAATGTTGGTGTCATTTTATGTTTATTAACCCGTTGATCCCGATTCTGATGGTTTCAATTTCCTACGGGAAGTCTCAGCACTTCCGGGAGGTGTTCCAGAAGAAAAATGAGAAAAAAGGACAGCCTCACAGGCTGCTTAGCAGAGGAAGATGAAGGATGGGCGAAGGGTGATTCCAGAGAAATCAATACCGGTGGGCCCCCACACGAGGTGGGGACCGAAACCAAAAATAGCGTTTTACCTATAAAAATTATATTTTGCTGGAAAATTAAGCTATTAATAAATAATTAATTAGGTGAACACTGTAGGAATCATATATTGCACAATATATGGATCTTAACACAAATAGCTTATTAAATATATGACCACTTTACTATAACTCTCTAATTATCTTTCATGCCACCTCTTTCTTAAAACATTGTCTAACTTAGTATATCCTGAACTAACCTGACTAAACATACCAACCTAACACATCTATCTTATTAATTATATTTCGCTTTCCT
>JABUQX010108710.1:0-2500 GCA_015478945.1 Trachelipus rathkii | reverse complement strand
TATTATTATTATATTATTATGTATTTTTATTATTATATTATTATTATTATTATTATTATTATTATTATTATTATTTTATTATTATTATTATTATATTATGAAAACTGAAAGTATTAAAAACTGTTTAAATTTTTTTAATGCTGTTTTTAATAAAAATAAAAAAAATTTGGACCATAATAATTACGTTATACATTTGTTTCCGAAACTGAAAATATATTTGTTTGTCATGTGTTTTGCGCCTGCATCTTTATGTCTTTACGGTACTTTACCGGTATAGCATTGGAGATTAGATTCATTGGAAAGTGGTATATTTTTTATTCTCAAATGGAAGCGAAAAAAACAATTGTTCAAAAATAAATGTTTACTGTTTAAATATCAAAGTATTAATCTAAATGACCAAATTTTGAAAATTTGACTGCTGGCGTCGAGTCGGAGTCGGAGTCGGAGCCGGAGTCCTGAAAATTTTGTTTGTTTGAGTGGAGTCAGGAGTCGGCAGTCGGGAGTCGAAAATTTTTGTTTGAGTGGAGTCGGAGTCGGAGTCGGAGTCGAAAATCCAAATTTGAATTTAAGGAGTCGGAGTCGGAGTCGAAAAATTTATTTTACGACTCCGCAGCCCTGAAAAAAACAAACGTATATGGCAAAACTTTGAATTTAAAATCAATTTTTAAATGCTTTAAAAAAATAATACAATTTTACACTTACTCTAATTACCAACAGGAGTACCGGTATATCCACAATGATTAGCACCTTTGATTTGAGCAGATAAATAACTCACCAAAATATTTAAGACACTTTAAATGCATAAAATAAATTTCATAAAATAGACAAACACAAAATCACGTGATAAGCTGCATTGGAATTACAACAGACTAAATAATGGTAACAACATCGTCGTACAATTTCTACAATAGACTACATCACAAATAATAAAATGCCAGTCGTCAGCAATACACCTTACGCTTCAGGTAGAAAGTGGATAAAAAAAAATCCTAGAAAATGACAAAATTGGATTTATATGTAGAGACAAAATATCGTAGATACATTCCGTCCAATCATAATTTGCAATGATTTTGAAGAAGGTGCGCGAAATAAATTTTATATGAGAAATTACAGTGAAAGACATACCTTCCTAATCTTAAAGAATGGGCGGGGCATATTTAGAATATCTTTCCTAAATTTGCAATGCAAGATAAAAAAAAATAAAACAGAAAATTATAATAATCTTAAAAAATGTTGAAAGAACACTTTTGTACCAAATGGAGCTTCACACTTTCCAGCGGGAAGGTCGATTTTAGCACTATAATACATAACAAAATCAACTTTAAGAATCTGTTAAAATTTATTTATAAAATAAATTTTATCAGATGGGATATATCCACAAAGAACAATGAATAATATTAAGATAATCAAATAACTAATAATAATATAATAATAATAATAATGAATAATATAATAATAATATAAAATAATAATAATAAATCAATAATAATAATACATGATAAATAATAATAATAATAATAATAATAATAATAATAATAATAATAATAATAATAATAATAATAATAATAATAATAATAATAATAATAATAATAATAATAATAATAATAATAATAATAATAATAATAATAATAATAAAAAATTACTATAATATAATGCATATAATATAGATAAACAATGATATTCCTAGAATTTAACACATACTTTTATTTAATTATTATTATCTTACAAGAAATGATAATTTCAAAATTAAATAAATTAAATAGAAATTTTAAAAACGGTATTTATATATATATAAATAAACAAATTTTATATAGATATATTTGTTATTTATATGTAAAATTAGTATAGGTATACTATATATACTATATATATATATATATATAAACGGTTAACAGAATTTAGACGCAGCGGTAAAATGGCATGCAACTTAACTGCTTTAATTTCAAAATATTACTTGTTAAATCATTATAATACATACAAGGGAATCAACATACGCTTGTAATACTCGCACGTACTTTCAAACATCAAATTTAATCAAGAAATTTTATTGAGGAATCATTAGCAGAACATTTCGACGCAAACTTCGTCCTCTTTCAGCTGCTATAAACAATAAATTCAAAATATAATGAAATAGCATACAATAAATTTAAAATTATCACAAAAGTTTTTGGGTTTTAATTTTTTTTGAAAAAAGGTTGAATTTGTTGCTGTTAATGATGGGATCTATTTTGTGAATAATTTCTTAGTATATTATAATTAGTGGAATTGTTATGCAAAAGGATTCGAGGAATCTTCTAAGGTGAAGGTTTCAATGTTAATAATGGTTGCCATGTGGTCTATATGTTAATAGTATGGTTTGTGTGTAGATTCTTACGTAAGGCGTGAGGCAGAGTTGGAATTGTCTTGAAGTAGATCATATTTGGGTGTTGGGTAGATGCTACGGGCGGGTGAAGTCATGACCATCGCGCTGCGGTTTCTTCCCAGATGTAAGATCGTTTGA
>JABUQX010108709.1:5000-37463 GCA_015478945.1 Trachelipus rathkii | reverse complement strand
TGATGGGGGTCTGTTTGTAAGTTGCACGTCCAGTGATTTTCAGCCGGCAGTGTTTGTGCAACTTGTAAATTTATTTAGTTGGATTTGTGAAGGACTGAGAACCATTGCGGGGCGAGGGCTGAGTTGATATTTAGTTCTGAGATTGTTTGTAGAATTTGTTGCGTTAAGGTTTCTGTCGCTGAAGTTGTGTTTGGAGAGAGTTCGGAGGGTGTTTAATTTCCGTTGGTTTGAGGAAGTAATTTGGTCGATGGGGGAAAGTTAGGTGTGTGTCCAGTGTTGCTCCTAATATTTTGGGTTTGTTTAGTGGGAGGGGTTGTTCAAGTAGACTATTGAGTGGAATGAGGATTGGTGCGGTCTGTGGTTAGGTAATGGAGGATTTAAAAGGGAAGCTGTCATTCTATTGTTGAGTGCCAAGTTCTAATAATTGTAAGGTATTCTTGGTGTGTTGCGGTGGCCTGTATTTACAAGATGATTTTGAAATGAGACTGATGTCGTCTGCGTAATAATTAGTTTGGTGGATTGGTTGGTAGGGGAGGGCAGATTTGCTGTAAAGAGATTGAAGAGGAATGAAGAGAAACGCCCTGTGGTACACCGTTTTGTAGTTTAATGGAGTGTTGGAGGGTTTTTATGGAGACTCGTATCTTTCGTAAAGGAAATTGAGAGCCACTTTTTTTATCATTGTTTCTATAGTAAATATTAAGACAGATTTCCTCTCAGTTGGTCGAGTTCTCGTCGGCAGTGAACGGCACAAAAATTGACGTATAGAGATTTTCTTGCATATTACGTTTGCAGTTTACTGCATAGTATACACTATCTCATACACACATCACTAAAAACATATGCAACACATACAACAGAACAGTCTATTCAAAACAAATCATCTTTTCATGCTTTATCGCATTGAAAAGCGCGTTACAAGTGCGAACCCACGCTTACGGTGGCAAACTTCGCACTACGTAGCGCATGAGCGGGCCCTGGCTGTCGGCTAAAATTACTGCACCTTCCACTGTCAGAAACTAAAAATACTTCCTGACCAATTTTACCTCGGCATTAAGAGGCATGTATATTAATAAATAATAATATATGTAATATATATTAAATAAATTATTATATATATATAATATATATTATATACTTATTATATTATATATAATATTTATTTATATATATATTTAATATATATATATATATTTATACTATTATATAGTATATATATACTATAATATATATTATATATATATATCACGTTATATATGTTATCTGTGAGCAGTTCGAACAAGTGTCTGAGTTTAAAATTATTAGGATATAGATGAAAGGACGCGATGATGCCGAGTGTAGGAAGATGTTGTATGGCAGGAGGGGTGTTGCAATTAAATTGTGGTGGATGAAAGGGAATGTCTTGAGTGTCAGGGTCTTAATGAGGTATGTTGATTACTGTGTTAATGTATAGTAGGAGACTATGTATTGGAATAGAGGTATAGAGATATAAATTAAATGTGTTCCGAGGACATCCTTTATTAGATTATAAAGTTCAACTGTGTTCAGTATGTCAATCTTAGGCGCGTTTAGGTGTGAAAAAGAATTGATAAAGAGATGAGAATTGACGTTTAGAAGTTTATGGTGTTGAAGAAGGTAAATGACAGAATAATGAAAAGTACGTTAGGGTTGTCATGAGGATGAAGGGACCAATCGTGTAAGCGGATGCATATGCGTGAGTGTGTTGGGAATCAACGGTGGGAGACCGAGAAATAGTGGATTGATCAGTAAACGAATGTCTGAAGGAGAGAATGTTGTTTTGCAGAGGCGAGAATAAAGTCTCATAAAGTGAAAGGCGGGTTTTGTAAGGGTATATGGTTGTGGCCCACCTAGGCCAGGGATGACCTACACTTGAGATATGCCATAGTGAGGGTTCCGTCGCAGTCCATGAAGCCTAGGGTGGATTTCTGACTCGCCGAGTTCTCCCTAATAGGTATTGAGGGGGTAGCCTGAGCGTTCTTTTCGACTTATGTCATGTTCTCTACTACTTCTCTTTTCCTTACCCCTTCTTGGGGGGGGAAAAGAGTGATGATGAAAAAAAATTTTGGGATTCCACCCCGATAAATACCCCTGGTGTAGGCTAGGACCGACTGGGCCCCGGCCAACCCCGCATTTTCGGCAAGGCCCCGCCAAAAATCAGGCAAACACCGGTTTCACCGGGCGTTAACTCAATTTACTCTTTCCTGGTTTATCAAACAAAAAAATATATGAGATATCCATTACTCTTTGTATAATGATGCAAAATAAAACATACCTAAACGTATAACCATATTCTTTTGGTATTTTACTATTAGATTTCAATTAAAATGAGAGCCAAAATTATATTTTCGATTTTAACATATCATATTCGAATTTTATATCACGAAACGAAGGTAAATTGTTAATTTGTTAAAATTTAATGTATCTATTATTTAAGTAAATATTTCACAGAAAATCAAAATATTTCCTAAATCCTTCTTTCAAAATGTTTATTTAATTGAATTAATATAATATAATATATATTATATATTATATATATTATATATTATTATTATATATATAATATATATATATAATCATATATTATATATATATAAATATATATAAATTCTAGAATATATCATATATATATATATAGTTGTATAAAAATATATAAAATTAATAACTTATTTTTCTCTAAAAACAATTATTCTCTAAAATTTCTCTCTAAAATTTATTTAAAGAAAGTTCTAATGTAATTCCTTTTTTTTATATTAAATTCTTAATTTTAATTTTGAAATTCTATTTAATTTTCATTAAAGTTTTAAGACTTTCAGTGTTTTTCTAATTTACTTACACTTCTAATTTTAGCTAACCCCCCCGCCAAAATTCCCGCCCCGGTCGGCCCCTAGTTGTAACAAAAAATTAGTACGGAAATAAAATAATTAATAGATATAAAAAACAATGAACTTCCTATGTGATATACATGTTATAAGATCATACATAGCTGCAGATTATTTCAAATTAAAGAATCAAGGAAGTATTTTGGTCTTCCAGTTTCCACTTTCCCATTAATTAAAAGGAAGAACTAAAGAATCATACTGTCAATGACTACCCAACATATACACTTTCTTAGGTACTGCCCATTCCACCCGGTCCATTTTCGTAGGGTTCATTTACCAGTATCTCTATACCACTTCCGGTACCATGACTCTCTTGCCTGGATTTTTTCTGCAAAATATTAAACTTACTACAGGTAAAACATTTATAAAAGAGAACTAAACTTATTACAATATGCATACATTTATAGGTAACGACTTTTGATGGACTTTTATAGTTAAAAGTGAATTTATCTGACAATATAGTTTCATTTAAATGTACCTCCCAAAACGTAATGATTAAACAGACAAAACAAAAAGTAATATATTTGAGCCAAATTTTTTAATTAGAAAAATACGTTAAATTTAATGCTAATCTATTATAAACATTTTGAATAGTAAAATTTTGATAGATTTTTAAATTTTGAATTTGTAACCTGAGCTGGTGGAAAAGGTAGTTTTTAAATTGATTCGGAAACTAAGCAGAAAGTGTAATTTTAATCAGGATCAAAGCCGGATATGTAAAATGTTGTAGAACATTGGGACTCGAGTGTAGTGCTAAGAAAAAAATTTAAATCTATGTAAACTAACGTAACTTAACATAACCTTACTTAACGTATCATAACCTCACTTAACATAATTGTGAAAGTACATTGTAATTACATTACGTAATTGTAAACTACAGTATATAGAAATTTATCAGAAAAAAATAAAAAATAAAATTTTGCTTTCCCTCTCCATTAAAATTTTTTACCTCTTTTTTCCCAAAAAAATTTACAGGAGAATATCGTACCGAATGTTCATATATATATATATATATATATAATATATATATATATATATATATATATATATATATATATATATATATATATATATATATAACTTATGTTATATATATATATATATATTATATATATATATATATGCGTAAAAAATAATTGATTAAGATTTTCATAAAAGTTTCTTTTTCAGAAAATATGTTGTCACACTACCAAGATTTATCTTGTTTACGTATTTCTAAGACTTCTAGCATCGATGAACTCTGTTAAGTCTAATTCGGATTAGATTATGTCTGATTGTATACCCCATGATTTTAATCAAATAGAACAATGGACAGCAATAAAAAAAGGAAAAAATCTTCACATAGTGCCACATATTTTACAGAACGTTTGCACGATGTTACATATTTTGCCGAAAGTTTCCACGATGTTGACATCTCGTTTCTTAATAATCGTACTCATGTTGACATCTATGAATCTTAATGAAAATGAAAGACAGTATTAGCTATCATATAGAATTTATATACCATATATATTTTTTTCTTTAGCAGGTTTATGTAGCATGCCAACCGCATAATAATGGCGTAGGAGAAATTTTATTTATGTGGGAGGGGTACTGACAGTTTGGGTTTTGGAAAGGCTCTAAGCCATATAGAGAAATGACATCAAATATTTGTATAATTAATTAAATTATAATATATAATTTATAATTGCAATTATAATTTGTTATTGTATTTATCTATTTAGATTGAGTGTGAAATTATGCTCTTACATCATAAAAATGAGCTCTAAAGAAGTAAGAAAGCATATGATGCCAAAATATTTTCAAAAATCATAGTTTCTTTAGCAACATTATAGCAACTTTTTGAAAAGAAAGAAAATTTTTGTAGTAATATAGCAACTTTAGAAAAAAACATTATATTGTAACAATATAGCAACTTTTCTAAGAAAGAATGCTTTATATATTGTAGCAATATAGCAACTTTTGCCATTTTCTACAAATAAAAAAAAGCCAAATAAAATATTATTAAGCATTTCTCGAGCGACAGAGAAATTCAAACTGCAAAGCCATCAATCTCAGATACGACGCTAGGCCCTATAAATCTTTTAGCCTACGTCTCTCTCCCTTTTTCACTTTTACATATAAATTGTCTACATTCTTGAAGCATAGATCATTGTGATATATACATATGTGTATGTGGAGTATGTGTGAGTGCAAGTGTTTATAGTAGCACATTAATATTGTATTAATTTTTCATATGAAATGTACTCACTCTTATTCTGCAATCTCACATTCTCTATGTAGTCGTTGACTATTAATCATAGCACTTGAATTATTATTATTATTATTATTATTATTATTATTATTATTATTATTATTATTATTATTATTATTATTATTATTATTATTATTATTATTATTATATATGCTGACAATATGCTGAATATATATGTATGTAATATATAATAATAATAATAATAATAATAATAGCAATAATATATATATATATATGTATATATATGTAATATTAACCAATATTAGCGCCAATGACAGCAATGTATGTGTGCTAACAGCGTAATAGTAATAATATAATAATAACCAATTATGTAATATATATATGTAATAATAACTATCTATACTGTATAATAATAATATAATAATGTAATAACATAATAATAATAACATGTAGCAATAATAACCAGTAACAATAATATAATAGCTAACTATGCTATTAACGCTATATAGCATAGTAATAACCAACAATAACAACTAATAACAACAACAATAACTCTAATATATATATATATATATATATAGCGCAATAACAACATAACCATTCAAAAAACTATGTAATATAATAATAACAATATATATATATTATAATAATAATAATATATAACTATGCATATATATATATATCTTATGAGTTTCATGGCGTAGATAAATGTTTTTACTTTTTTCATATTTTGTTAGTATATATGATGTTAGCAATTAATTAAGATGCTGGTGAGAAACCATCCAAGAAATTTGTAAATATTAAATATTTAATAATAAAGTAAAAGCAAAAACACTCATTTTGCATGATAAGGAAAATGGATTTTACTGCTAATACTTGAAAAATTTAAGGTAACGTAAAAAATAATGGGCTCATGTCGATTATCTGCCTCCAGTTAAGCATCAGTCAATTTTTTTTAAATCTACGTTTATCGAGAATAATATATATATATATATATATATATATATATATATATATATATCATAACCAACAACAGCAACATGCTATATATAATATGTAATATAATATGTATGTAATATGTAATATACAATATAATATACTGTAATGTAGCAATAATAATAACAATAATAGCTATATATACTTCACTATATATATATAGCATATAGCATAATATATATATTCTTTATATATATATATATATACTTATATATATGAAATATCTTGTAACATAACCAGTGTAAAAATAACCAATAATAACAATTACCTTTTTTTTAAAAATATATTGTATATTAAAAAATTTATGAATACTAATACTAATAATAAACAAAAAAGTATATTAATTTATATATGTAACTTAATAATATATAGCAATAATAATATAGTAACTTTAACAACAATGGCAACAATAACAATCTATCTATCTTCTTTCTTCTTAACAGTCTTAGAAAATAATATAAAAATATATAGCAACAACAATAATAATAGCTATAATAATAATAATAATAACAACCTGTATAATATCTGAATAGCATGCCTAGATGTGCATAGGTTTCCTTCTATCGATCCAAATGACTATATATATAGGTTATATATATATATATATATGCTATATATATTGTTCCTATAATCTTCTGCCTTAATTCCAATCTAAAATACCACGTTCCCATAAAGCACTTAACAGAGCACCTCCAACTCTCTTTGCCACTTCAAAATCACATATTCCTTCCCCCAACAACCTCTTATCCTCCCTTTCATATTCCTCATTCCCCACAAACATTTATTTCAAAACCTCTACTTTTCAGCTCATCCATTCTTCACTCCCCTCAAAATTACACGCAATTTAAGTCATTCCTCTCTACCCCAAATAATCTTTTCCAATTCCAGTCCCAATCCAAGTCCGAGTCCCAGATGGGGCAGTAAATATAGCCACTCCTGTTTATGTTAGACATTCTTTCCAACCAACCCACTCTTCACGTAAATAATCACCCCTTTCTCTCGCATATGCTCAGAAAATTTTGCCACCCTTTATCCGCTCATACATTTATTTGCTCACCAACCTTTCTCCTCAAGATATTACTCTTACCTCTCCCGGACACACACACACACACACACACACACACACACACACACACCACACACACACACACACACCTAAACATACATGCGTTAAGGGAAACCTCTTTGACTCTCATACGTAATTATTATCATTTTTTTTCCCTCTCACATATTCTTTCCCTGCTTCATGTAATATTTTTGAATAAATCCCTTTCGCAAATTCTTTTCCGATCCCGCAGCATATACAGTAATTAAAGGCACTCCTTTCCACCCAGATATTAATACCTACCAGCCCTTTAAGTAATTATAGCTAATCCCTTCCTTTTCATATATTCCTTCCTCTCCCACATGTATAGTAGTTATAACTATTTCTTTAAATCTCACACATTCCTTCCCACAAACATTCTACTTAATTGAGGCACCCCTTTCCTGATTATATATTCCTCATCCACATACTCAGACACATACACACAAGCGCGCGCGCATTTAAAGTCATTTATTTCCTCCTCTAACACATTTTTCATCAACTCTTTCCCCTCTCATACATTTTTACCATTACACGCAATTTAACAGTCACATTCCTTCTCTAACAAATCTTCTCCCCCTAAACATGTACAGTATTTACAGGTACCTCTCAAACAATCTATCTCACTCACGCCCTACCTAATTACAGGCAACTGGTAACTTCTTCATTCAGCCACACTCCATTTCCCTTTCCCATTTACAGTAATTATAGCCACCCCTTTCCATATCAAACACTCCTTTTCACTCACTCTCCAAATAATTTATCCCCCTCTTTTCCTTTCATACAATCAACCATAAATTGTAATGACTATCATCCTTTCCTTCGCTGATATTCGGTTCAAAGGAAAAAATATCGCAAAACTTTCGAGTTTGGAGTTAATATTTGAGTCTTTCTTTATTTTATGGATTTAAAAACCATTTTAAGTTTTTTTTGCAAGAACTGAAATTAACGGAAGAGAATCTACTGAAGTTAAATTGGATCGTATATTTGCATTTATATATACTTAGTTACTTCTGTATATACATATACATTGTATATACATTCATGTAATATGTATAAAATTAAGTCTAAAAAAATTAAAATTGTAATATATATATATATATATATATATAATAATATATATGCATAATAATAACAACAATATATATAATATATATATATATATATATATCTTTGTAATAACACACATATATATATATATAGCTATATAACATAACAACAACCATAACCTTAACCAACAGTAACATAAGCTAAATCAAGCAATTTTTCAGTCGGCTGTAATATATAATATAATATATGTATATACTTATATATATGCTAACTATGCTGTAGCATAATGTAACTAACTAATATGTATATATAACCATATATATAACAGTATATATGCCTTATGTATATATATATATATATATATATATATGTATATATATATATATATATATACCTATATATATACATGCTCTCATATATACTTATATATATACCACTATGTTTGGTTAAAGTTTAAATTTATTTACGTTAAGTAAATTTAATGTTACAGTTTACTTAGTTTACATTTATTTGAACTTTTTTTTAAAAATATTTTTAGGGGTGTGAAGGTGCTTTAATATGAGTAAAGTTTCAATGATTTTACGCATTTTTACTAAATTTATGAAATATGTTCGAATTCATGCAATCGACATGTATATGGAGGTTAAGGCGGAGCAACAGACATGATCGTTTATATATATATATATATATATATATAGGGTATATATATATATGCTATATATAGAAAAAGAAAGCAACCACAACTTTATCATGGTGAACATATTTATATATAACCACTTTTCTATCTGCATATAAATATATATATATATATATATATATAGATCGCATCCCGAAGAGGCCAGGCATGTAACTAAAAACCTATAGCCACACGAAAATAAATATCATTTTATTAATCAGGAGACATGTTACCCCTGAAGTCAAAAAAAAAAATAAAAAAAAAAATAAGAGGCTTTTTAAAATTAAAATTGTTGTTAAAAATGTTGGAAAAATTACAGTTTTTGAATACGAGAAGAAGCTGGGTAGTCGGAGGGACGCGCAAAGTTGCCAAATGTTGATTTTTTTCTTTTATAACTAAAAGGATACCCGACGGGTAAAAATTAAGATGGACAGAGTCGGGGTTTCTCGGCCTACCGAGGGGACTTCGGGGGACTTCGTCCCTCTGTCCCTCCGTCAGCTCGAGCTTAAAAATGATATAAAAAGAAAAAAATAACATTTTCTCCCAAAGCGTAAAAATAAAAATGGTATTTGGCAACTTTTGCTTTCTCGTGAACTAATGCAGGATTCAGGGTCAATCACAGCGTACACTTGCCAGTTTTAAGATTATGCTAATATTTAGGTGTTATTAATAAATAATAAGAATAAATAATTTTTAAGTTGTGTCAATGATTACTTGCTCAAATCAATGTATTTATTTTCCTGTGGAAGATTATAGTTCTCTAGTTATGCCTGGCCTCTTCGGGATGCTGGCCATATATATATATATATATATATATATATAACAATAATATATTGCTTCTTCTTCTTTCTATATATATATAACATATATATATATGCTATATATATATATATATATATATATGCTATGTCCAAAAAGTAAGTGTATTGGATTTACTTCGTGTGTTTTACTTGTGGATGAGGGATTAGAGATGCATAGACACAGGGGTGTCGGATGCTAGTCGGATGCTCAGGCTCCGGAGTGCAGCGCACTTTGAATGGAGAGGTTTATTTCAGTAAACACTATGGAATCATAATCGCTTCGTGTTTAAGAACTCCCCGTTGTGCCTCACACAATGACACAGTAACATCAAAGGATATGTTTGACAATAAAAGAATATAAGAGATTGGTCCCAATCTCTTCTAAACAGTGGGGGACTCTCACCCTCCTAGTGTATTAACTCGTTTTGTAGTATATCTCAATCAAACCAGGTTTAAATTAGAGGAAGTAAGGCATAATCATAATCCAGTCATTTATATATATTGAGTAAAAATACACAGAACTTTTAGTTATACACAAAATGTTGAATAATACAATAATATCAAATGCTTCCCTATCAATAAATACTCATATCATTTCCCTCGATTAAAGACTAGAGAAACTCTAGGAACAAAAACCTAAAACAGAAAAAAGTAATATAAAAACTATTCTAGACATTTATATCTTTAGCTGTAAAAAACATAGGTATTATTATTATTATTATTATTACCATTATTATTATTATTATTATTATTATTATTACTATTATTATTATTATTATTACTATTATTATTATTATTATTATTATTATTATTATTATTATTATTATACTTTTGTCGTTATAATAATAAAAGTGAGTATTTATAAAACACACCTCCAGGTCTGGTGTAACCATTACATTGCGACTAATGATAAGGACTCGCCCGTGTAAGTTTTCTGGAAAGGAAATATTCATGAAATATCGGGGCACACAGGAATTAAGTTAGAAAGACTTACATGTATATATATATATATATATATATATATATATATATATATATATATATATATATATATATATATATATATATATATATATATATATAGATATATATAGGTATACATACTACATATCTGGTACATCATATAGTATATATATATATTCATATATTATTCAGTGGAAATACACCTAACGATAATTTTGATTATGTTATAAAACCTTCACTAAATTCTAACACTCTTCTCTTCCACACTGGTTAGTCACTACCATTAGCAAACACTCACCTCAACTGTTTAGTATGGGCTCCACAGGTAGAATGAAACCCTCTCGGCTTTCCTCTACCCAAGGACTTGGTTGTTATTGCAAAGGTATATATCGCTGGGCGGAGCGTTAGCTATTGTGGTATAGAGTTTTAGCCTTTATAGAGAAAGGATTGAAGAAAAGATGGTGCCATCGTAGCAAAGAACATTCCCGAACAGGAAAATGAAGTATTGGCTTGTTGTTGTTTTGGAATCGACTTTGGTGTGGGAACCTGTTGAATAAGTTTAAAGGAATGTCTGGTCCGGACATTGCGTCGCCTTGAAATGTAAACAGTGCAATAGGTTGCATTTGTTACATACTGACTCTAGTATTAAAATTCCCATATAGTCTCCCTTCCCGGAAAATAAACTAATTAAAGTTTCGATTAATGCCAAGCTATTGCATATTTCATATTTCCAGAAGGTGTTAAAAAATAAACAAGCAAGAGTGATAAACACAAAGGAACAATTCAAGTTCTCTAACTATGGCTGGTAAAGAGTTGATACAAGATGGTTAGTAAGAAAAAAGGGTTCTAATAGATTTTGGTTAATCGTCTTAGAAGAGTAAAAAGGTTTTTCCTAAATAAGTTTGGTACAAACAGAAGTTTGGATGTATAAAAAAAAATAGGATACTTTGTGTTGGATGTGAACCATGTAAGAGTGTAATTTCTTTGTTCTCAAAAAGAAGAAGGCATAGTCTTTAAGGCAGTGCATCATCATAATGTTTTCCAACGTTATGGGTGTTTCATACTTAAAAATTTCTAAGGTTTTTCAAGGATTGATATTTAAACTTTCTTATCTAAGTCCGTAGACTGGCGGTTTGTAGTAAATACGTGTGATGGTTATTGTTTTAAACATACGTAATGGCGGTTTGTAGTAAATACGTGTGATGGTTATTGTTTTAAACATACGTAAATTTATTTATTACTTTATCAAAGCTTGATAGATTAGTTTGGTGTTACTATGCAGTTTGGAACTGTAGGTTTATAACCTTTCTTAAAGTTCATTTTTACTTTTACCACAATCGTTATTTTCTAAGGTTAGTTTTTTATTCTACTTTACTGGCCTATATACTTTGGTCATTAACTACTGTAAGTGTTAGTGAAGCTTGATTATACAATTAAAATTATTAAAACCTATGGTACGTATCTTGGTCTTTGAACTTGCATTCGTATACCAGGTTAGGAACCATTTTACTTCTTAGATTCTACATAAAAGCGGCAAACATTTATTTATGTTTGTGTTGTTTATGACATGCTAAACACTAGGTTTTTATTCTTAAACTTATAAGCATTAACATTGTTAGTAAGAAAACAGTTCTTTAAGCGTTAGTATTATTAATATTTAAAAAGTTATCAACA
This sequence comes from Trachelipus rathkii, assembly GCA_015478945.1. NCBI lineage: Eukaryota > Metazoa > Arthropoda > Malacostraca > Isopoda > Trachelipodidae > Trachelipus > Trachelipus rathkii. Next base: position 25,108 of record JABUQX010108709.1, on the reverse strand, counting down.
AAATGCTGACACGATTTTTTAATACTCGTCAGTTTCAAAACATCGTCTGCAAGATGCTAATATCAGAGTTGCTAGTATAGAAGTATTAATACTATTAACTAAAAACATTAGTGCTGTTATTTCTACAAAAGGTTATGTCATGCATTTAATTTCTACAAAAGGTTATGTCATGCATTTAATTCTACAAAAGGTTATGTCATGCATTTAAACAAAAGCTAATATTAACATTGTTCAAAACTACTTCTAGTTATGTTCTACATTAAACAAATGTTAGGTTTTAAACTGTTAGCTTGTTATGCACTAGCATTTAAGCAATTATTAATTTTTAGTGTTAGTCCTTAATTCTAACTAAAGGATTATGCATGGAATATTATATATCCTTTATCACTTTCCTATCACTTTCCTTATTGGAACGATGGAGTTATTGTTTTGCATTATTTTCCTTTTTCAAAAAGAAACTTTTTTTTTCTTTTTTGATTTGAATTTTAAAATATTTTAAAGTAACTGGCCCCCCTCTCGTAGTGAGGTGTAGCCCCTACGGGATATCGGAGTTAAAATAATAAAACAAAATAACAAAAACAAGTGGCAGGAAAAAAAAATTTTCCTCCAACAGTCGGTGTTTCGGACCAATCTAATTATGTAATATCATTTCCAATCTACCTTATCAACTTTTATAGGTTTAATAATATTCCCTTAAGAATAAAAGGTATCTTCTGGGAGATCTTTAAAAAAAAATTTTTTTTTCCTTAAAAATAATAGGAACATCTAATAAGTAAGAGTTAAAGAAAAATCTTTTCTTAAAAAATAATAGGAACTTCTAATAAGTAAGGACTAAAGTATTATTTTTACGATTATTCATCTATGTTTAACTCTATATAAAACTAGAAATACTCTAATATGTGATATTTGCATCCACGAGTTCTCTCATCTAAACAAATTTGACAGACTAAGGAGAGCGAGATCTTCACTGTAGTTCTCTTAGTCTCCTGTCTATACGTCATTGTCATACCTTGAAAGCGAGGGTAAGACACAGGATCTTCACTATAGTTCCTTTATGGTCTTTTCATCTCGGCTATATGTCATTCAGACATTTAAGGTTTATCAGAAGAACGTTGTGATGTCTTACATAAGCATACTATTTCTATAATACTAGGTGACAAGATATTGTCCTAGAACTAAAGTATATCCACTTAAAATTAAAGTTAGTATTCTATCTTTGAAGTTCTAATCCAAGCTATTGTACTTAACTTATCAATCGATCATAATTACTTAATCCAAGCTATTGTACTTAACCTATCATCGATCATTTTTACTTAATCCAAGTTAATAAATGAACAAATGCGATGCATATGTGTAGGTTTATACAAAAGAAAGCTATAAAAACAACTAGAATACCTAGACTTATAGAGTAAACAAATTGTAAAGCAAATTTTAGACTAAAACAACTAAAATCTGTCTTAAATATATGTTATTAGGATGTACTTTATGCGCCGGCGGCAACCTTTGTTTCTTACATCATTTTTCCGGAGCACCCCCACAAAATGCTCACTACGTCAGCCAAACAGGTTTTTAAATAGAGCCACCCATTCTATATATTTTCCCCTTAGCCAACTGGCAAGAAACTCTTGATTTTTGCCTAAACACAACTTGAAATAGCTTCGCCAGCGGCGGTAGCTAACCTGAAGTACATCTGTAAAATTTTTCTTAAAACAAATAAGTAAGCAATGTACAATATAAAACAACTATATACTAAACTAGTAGACTTATATCCTTATATCCATCCAAAATTTTGACTGAGTTTCTATATTTCATTCTGTGGCTAAATGTAGCCTCTGTCAATCGAACCAACACACTGTTGCGTCTGCAAAGTGTCATAGTGAAAGAAAATCTCTGTAATTTTAATGTGTCCTTGCAGAGATTGGATTGGGAAGCAATCTTGCCCGTCCCAATGCGTATCATTGTTCAAAAAGGTTCTTAGAAACATGTTGTCAAAGTTTTTGGTGTGTGCTAATGACTAGCGGAAACTCTAGATCAGAATATTGGTCTAAACTAATATATATATAGCAAACAAAAAATAAAAACAAAGCAAAAATACAGCAGTGTTCTTTCTTAACTTGATGAGAAAGTCAGGTATCTTATCCTCATTTTACTCTGACTCTTACCAAAGGAGTACCCTGTCAGTAGCTTCGTTCCCGGCAAAAAGAGTGTTTTGGACAAAAAATAGCGGACAATTTCTCAGCTTCCAAGATCAAACATCTTAGAACTTAAAACAACGTTACCATCTTTCCTTTCCTTTCTCTATAACTAAGGGTACTTTGCCGTATCTTAATCCTCAGTGAATAGGGTTATTTAGGGAGAAGTGTGGCAGATGTTTCGTTTAAAATCAGTCAATTTAAAGAACATATTTGTAAAAAGAAAACTTAATCCAATCTAATAGGAGATATGCAAAAATAGAAACGTATATCTACAATATGCAAAAAATGTTTTCTTAATCCACTATAACCTAGCCTAAAGGGGTTGCGGTTGTCTAAACTCCTCTCATTATACAACGTCTCACTTGGCATTTTGCTATAAAAAAATTGCTCCCACTGCGTCACGAACATTCGGTCCAATCTTTCGGGGATCCTGAATCACAGTGTACTCTAATGTATTAGAGCAAAGATTAAACGAAAGCCAATAAGGTGTATATTCTGGAGCGAAACATTCACAGAAATCCCTAAAATCAATCAAATATTGGCTATATGTGCAGTTGATTGTTAATCCAGACTAGCTTAAAGTTAAATGAAACAAAACTACAATCAAACTATTTACTGACCAACAAATTCATCCTGACCTGACTACCTTTGTGCTTGACCTTGTTCATACGTTTGTCTGGCTATCACCTTCTGATCAACTGAGCTCCACCGTCCTTTCCAAAGCTTTTTATTTGAGCTTACCTGCGCTCTTGTAAGTACTCGAAGGGGTGTGTCAGGGTGATTCAGGTGTGAATTTGGATGTCTTTTGCAGCTGTCGGTGCTTGCTCACCAGTCACCATTATAACTGTCTCTGGCATCTCTAACAGACTATCTAAACCTTGGTCGAAACCTCTTGTAATCGTAGACTAGGAAGAACCTTTGGTGGGGTAAACATCGTGTAAGTAATTTGTTTCTACAGCATAGTAAACAGCAAAAAATTAAAGCAAACCTAATGTTAATCGATCTTAATCCAATCTAACATCAATTACTTATTACCTATACTCGTCCGAGTTGGGTATTAAAAGTATGAAAAATAAAATTTCTGTACAAAATAGTGCTTCAGCACAAAGAATAAAAGGTTATTAGAAAGAGATTGTAAAACATCAAAAGAATGATTAGGCAAGCTAATGTGCCTAGTCATTTGTACATCTCAAGGTAAGTGGTGTCGTTCACTTACCTATATATATATATCATATATATATATATATATATATATATATATAACTTATATATATATATATATATATATATGCTATATATAGCATATATATATAACAATATAACATATATATATATATATATATATAACCAAATACATATATATATATATATATACTATATATATATATATATATATATATTTTTGTTTTGGAGTATCTCCCCCCCTACTTCCTTGTTAATAACAACAAGAATTATAGCAAAATAGTAAGATATACTTTCAAACGCAGACATATAGTGAATGTATGGGTAAATGGGCTTTAAGTCGGGCATCGGCGCTTACGTCTAAAAAGATCAGGCGGGAGAATCCACGGCCTGTACTACATGCTTCTTAAGACTTACAGTTCTTTGGTCGGACTGGCGGGATGGGACTTATATGAATACTTCTACGCCCTTCTGAAGGGTTTTTTATGAAAAACCTTTGTCAAAAACTAGGACTATTTATGCTATTATCCAAATTTCTTTCTTATTTAGGGGAAGTACTTCATCGATTTTTTACTCCTTTTCTTACCTCTAAGGGTGTTTCTTATCAACGAGGTATTCGAACAGTTAAAACTAGCATGCAACCTATATTCAAAATTTTGTCTTTGTTTGATTTTATAATACTCAAAATTGAAGTAAATTCTCTAATTTACAGTCTTAATTTGAAAAGAAAATGAGTGCTTTATCTATCTTTTCTAAACCTAAAATTGAGAAGCAAAATTTAGGACTACTTTGTCTTTAAAAATCATATTAAATATGGGCATACGCATCCTGAACATCCAGAGACCTGCTTGATTGAAAGTCTTCTAAAGGAGTACCGGGGAAACTTTCGGCCCACGAGTAGCTCCCTCAAAAGGACCTGGTCATCAGAGCATTGTTAGGTAACACCTGTCCAAAGAGATGAACTAACACAAGTCTCTTTTACGGAGGATTCCGCTTACCGTCCTATGATCTTTCTCTCACCACATTATATAATCTTTTGGTCTTAACTTACGAAAAGAAGATAGTGATTCAACTCAGACAGAACAGAATATGATTTGGTTAACGCTAGAATCATTTTATCCATTAAAAACCTATCATGAATTAAAAAGATATTAAGCTGACTGCTCTAGAACGTTCATAATGACAAAATAAAAGATCATACGCAAAATAGTAAAAATTTCAAAAGACAAAAAATGTTACATTATCTATGAAAAATAGGATCAAATCTTTACTTAAACTCTTAGGACAAACTTAGCTTTCCTTGGCTTTCCTCTCTCTCTCCAATCTCTCCACCAACTCAACTGATTTGTCTCGTTTCAAGCCTCGTAGGTGGTGTCCAGTCACCGTTGGAAACTGTTTTGCGCTTCAAATCAGAAACTTTGGGGTCTTGAAGATATTTTGCTACGGTCTATTCTCTCTTAAACAGAAAAATTTTAAGGCATTAGGCACATATTATACATATTTATATATATATATACATATATATATATATATATATATAACTACTATATACATATATATATATATATATATATATATATATTTATATATATGCTCTTCTGGAATCTAACATATATATATATATATATATATATATATATATATATATTTATCTGTAAAAGGAGTTGTAGGGCATACGGCTCTTACGTTGCTCAGTTACTAGGCTACTCTGTCCCCTTTCCCTTGGGTTTGTTGCCAGCTAGGCTTGTCACAACTTTAGACAGCTTCCTATCACTTACCAGCATACATTTGGGGATTTATTGTTGCCATGGGCGCTGGTTTTACTCTGTCCCTATCCCGTCTCTTGGGTTAGTTGCCAGCCAGGCTTTGAAACAACTTGAGATCAGTTTTCCAACTACCCACCAACGTGTTTACCCTTAGATTTGATGCTTTTCACAACCGGCGGAGATGCTACTACAAATGCTTAGTATTCAAATGCAAAAATGTTACCCTGCCCTTTCCTATTTAACAAGAATATTCTAGCAACCGATTTTATAAATCATATTATCTCTACGCTGCTTCTAACAGGGTAGAAAACTTTACACACAAATGAAGAAACAAGCCAATTTTAGTCCTAATCTAAATAGCTTAGAAATAAATCCATCTCTGTTCTACATGTATAGGTATATCGTATACATAAAATATTCACGTTTACACAATCCACACACACATGCACACACGCACACACACATACACATATATATATATATATATATATATATATATATATATATATATATATATATATATATATATATATATATATATATATATATATATATATTAATTATATATATATATATATATATATATATATATTTAGGGTATCAAGATTTGATAAAAAATGACAGTCATTTCTGTTCTTTTTTAATTCATTAAGTGGCTTGGAATGGTCGAGAAGTGATTTTTTTAATCAAAATTACATATCTGTGCTATAGAGGTGGAGTCACCTCTTTCTTCGGAATTCTATCTCGAATATACATAAAAGAAAAATTGATTGACGAAACATGCTATTCGATCAATTTAAGTATATTTTTAAAGGTTTTGAATTCCATCTTTGAATGTACATAAAAAGTAATAGAAAGGTTCTTGGTCAATCGCACAGATATAGAGCTAAACTTGCTCTTTTATGACAAACAGAAATATTTACTAAAGGAATGGGACCGCGTTTTATACATAAGAGAACAGAAATTTATTAAAAATTATTACTTGAACAAGTCTCATATGAGACTGGGAAATTTTTTAATGGGAATGGCACACTCATTCAATGGGGAAGAAAACAGACTATCCATGCTGTTTGTAAATACCAGTTTATTATATATATTATTGTATGTGTCCCTGTACATGCACATATGGGCACCCACGCACATACATACACACATAAACATTCACATACACACACACATACACATATATATATATATATATATATATATATATATATATATATATATATATATATATATATATATATATATATATATATATATATATATATATATATATATATATATATATACATATATATATAGATCATCTTAAACTTATTCTTCCCTCATATGGTGTGATCCTCATTAGATTATTCCTCTTTAATCATATCTCCCTCCTCTATCTTTCCCTCTTTGAATACAATTTCGTGCAAGGTATGAGGTATTGAAGGGTTATATCTCCTTCTTGGAGGATAGGGGCCTTTCTTGGTGTCTCTCTCTATTTCTTTAAAAGGAGATAAAGGAATTTTGGTGACATGCTTGCCCCCACAAATCATCATCTTTTGGCATAGGTTAATACTAACATCCATGTTCTCTAAAACGTTGGTTCCGAGCAATAGGTTCCATTGAGCCTCTAATTCGTGTATGAGGAACCGGGTCCTTTTATATTGGTCTGTAAATTTGAAATACAGTTCTATTTGTCGGTAGGGTCTTGGGTTTTCACCACTCAAACCTCGGATTCTTATTTTTGTTAATTCACACAACGCTATGGTCTTCTCTTTCCTTCCGAGTTCATTTAGCGTTTGACGAGTAATAAAACTGAAGGTCGAAGAGGTGTTCAAAACTACAATGGAGTTTAATCCTTTCTTGAAAACTAAATTAGCATTGAAAAAATATTGTTTCCCTTTCCGATCGATTTTCTCTTCTTTTTCAAGGTGATCATTGGCTGCCTGCAAATTCTCTGATTGACTCGAATTGTCTTTTATAGTGGAAGGGTGTCTCTGTTTTGGCTTAGCTCCCGATGACTCAAAATTTTGAAGAGGGGGGGAGAGAGGTACTTCCTCTTCTTTCTCCAATCCCCTTAACAGTTGATTCATCAATTCTTTGGATTCAAAATTGTGAAGGGCGGAGGAGAGAGGTACTTCCTCTGCTTGCTCCGGTCTCCCTGACTGTTGATTCTTCAGCTCTTCGGCTCCAGCATTGTGAAGGGCGGAGGAGAGAGGTACTTCCTCTGCTTGCTCCTGCCTCCTTAACTGTGGTCTCGCTTGAGCGGCATCGTACAAAGCAAAACTTCCCTTACTTCCCTTAAGCGCGATAGGCTTGTCGGGATTGTTTCTTCCTCCTTCGGGCGCGGCTGGCCGGACAGGATCTGTGTTTATCTCCCTTGGTGCGAACGACCGTTCGGGATCTTCCTTTATCTTTTTAGGCACGGTTGACCTGTGTAGATTAGGTTCATCTAGAATTTCAGTGGCTATTTTTGATACCTTTTCTAACAGAGATTTTATACCCATCGTTGGGTCAAACATTTTAATGATTTCATTTTTCAAACATTTACCATTTTTCAGGGGAGAGACATGATTGACTATCTTCGCTATTATCATATAGTAGACTTTATCTTCTTCGAAAGGATAGATAGGGGTTTTATCTTTTGCTTTCTCTAAGTATATGTTCATCAAGTTTTCTAGTTCTCCCAGAAATGTGGTAAAAGGTGTTTGTTCTGGGCATTCAAAAGATATGAATGCCATGAGTTCCTCCTTATAGGAATCGTTATTACCTTAATATTCTGAGCTGCCTGTAATAACAGAATTCTGGCTTTATCTGCTTGGTTATTTCCCGCTTTTGAACTTGCCTTTTTCTCGCTTCTTCGTATGCAGCGGAGAGGTGAATTTCTTCTTTCATTCTTTCTCTCTTCTGTTTCTTCTCTATTTATTCTTTCCAACCGTAATCTCTTCTCATCTCATTATCGTTTCTTTATATTTATTTCCTTCTCTCTCTCACTTCTCTTCCCTCCTCTTCTCCTCTCTCTCTTCTTCTCTAACTCTGTTTCTCTCGGCCATTTTACCTCAAAAGCTATATATATGATAATATATATTTGTTGGTATTTATCAAGGCTTAAAACTAAGAGAATGAAAGAAAGGCTGTGATCTCTGGAGAAAAAAGGGTAAAATGAGTTTGATGGAAGATTTAATAAAGTTTTTTGATGAGAAAGAGTCGGTGAGGGTTTTTAATGCAATCAATGGACAGTGTGGTCTAAATGACTTTGGTCTTTACTTTAAAGATAGTAAAATAAATCATTACCACTTTTAATATTTTTAAATTAACTAAAAACCTCGAAAGCTATTAAAACACATAAAAATTAACTGTGGCAATAGTTATGTTTTAATTGAAGTTTGCTTGTAGTGAGAGGTTCCTTGGCAGTGTCAAAACAAATAATTTTAAAGTTTTAAATTGATTGGAGTTGTGCTTTCTTGCTTCATTACTTTAACTCGGCTCGTGTTTACTCATAATATATATTATATAAGTATATTATATAATATAATATAGATATATATTATATATATATTATATATATAATAATATAATGATATATAATTATTCCTCACTCTTAATCGTCGGTTAAGCAAAACAAGTCAGGAGTGATTATACAGCAAAATAAAATCAACGAAAGGATAAGAAAACAGAAAGGAAATACAATTGCTTATTGCAAATTGCGTTTTCAAGGGCATGTTCGTGTCGATTTTAACGCCTCTAGCCGCTATTCATGGCATCATAACCGATTGAGCGAGGGTGTGAATAGCTCACGTGCCAGGTAGTCTAACTCAACTGCTGTGTGCTTGTGGCACATCCCCACTATACGTGTCGTACAGTAGGTGGTAATTATATAAGGTATATATATATTAATATACCGTTAGTATATATATATACTATTATAAATTACAGAAGTGTAAAAATCAAAGAAGAGTGTAATTTTAACAAAAAAATGCTAGTGGAATTAATTCCCACTACTATGCTAATACCTTTTAATGGAAACCAAAACATATATATATAGCTATATATATATATATTTGTAACATAATATATATTATAATATATTAACTATATATATATCTAATATATATTATATATATATCTATATAATAATATATATATAGCGAATGTGAGCTCTATTGGGAAAATGGCCAAGAGGCCTTAATGACAGAGAATGGGGTTCCTTCCCTCTAAATCTCCATGCGCTTTTTCCCCCGTTTTCGTGGAGAACACAGCAACTGCAGCTTTGTGATTGTTCTTTTGTGGGAGTTATTTGTTTGGTCTCTTGTAATGTTTCCGTGCGTATCCGTTTGTAAGTTTGTGTGACTTACGCCCGCGACAAAGCAGCACAACTATTTCTGTGAGAAATGGTATTATCATAGGCTTGGCACATATATCAGGCAAAACTTTACATATATTGTGTAATTATACTTGATAATAAAAGTTCTATACATATAACTAGCGTATTTATGCAATCTTATAACATGTGCCAGAATTGTTAGGAACAATAGGCGTAAAACAGAAAGGAAAAGTAACAAGAGTCTATTTCACATACTTCTGTTCTTACTTCTTTAGTACAGGTTCCAAACTCCTACAGGAGCGGAAATATCTGTTGCTACTGTTAAGTCGTCGTTACACATCATCCACTCAAAAAGAAGATACAGTTCGCTCAGCCGTCACTGACTGAGAGAGGCCACGTGACATAATTCGTATATATCTATATGTTTGTGCAAAAGATTAATTAAAGTTAAGAAAAAGATATATGATTGGGAGGGAGAAAAATGATGTACAAAATTTTGCAATGACCACTATTTACATTTTCCCCAACTAGAGATTAAAGTTTTCTCTATTTCTTGAATTTTCTGGGAGTATCTAATCTTCTGCCTGATATTGATTCTTTGTAAATTAAGTATTTGTGACCTACTCTGAATTATCTGCTCCCTGCAAGGAGGGATTTTTTCAGTCGCATCCTGGAGGTTCCTCTCTAGTTTCTAATATTTTAATCGGCGCTTACGGATAGGTTTGTTGAAGACGCTCTCATGATGCAGTATTTTCTTGTTGCTTTTGAATGTTGTAATAGCTATCTTTGGTGTTAAATTACTTCTGTTCTGTTTTTAACTCTTAACGCCATGCGTAATTCACGGCTTAGATTGAGAATTAAATTAAGTTACTTTGAAATAAGAACAGTTATTCTTATTCGGTTGTTGCCTCTTCGACGGCATTCCGATTTTATCTAAAATTCTTGCACTCTCACGAGGACATCACGACTATATACCCTCGCACTTCCTAGAGAGAGAACGTTGACATGCGCCAGCTGTAGCATCGCCCCTCTTATTCACTAGTACCACAAAGTATATAGCGATATCATTATCTAGCAGAGTATGGTGTTTTTACTGTGGATGAGGGATTTAGAGATGCATAGAACCAGGGTGCGATGCTAGTCGGATGCTCCAGCTCCTGGGTGCAGCGCACTTTGAATGGAGAGGTTTATTTCAATAAACACTATTGGATAATTCGTGTTTAAGAACGCTCCGCGTTGTGCTCAACACAATGAACAGTAACATCAAAGGATAATGTTGACAATTAATAAGAATATAAGAGATTGGGTCCCAAATCTCTTCTAAGGCAGTGGTGGACTCTCCAACCCTCCTAGTGTAGTAACTCGTTCTGTGTAGTATACATCAAACCAGGTTGCTAATTAGAGGAAGTAAGATGGACGACTAATAAGGTCGTATATGAGATCCGCAGTCTGATGTATATATTGAGGTTTAGTATATATACGTAGCGAAGAAGAGCTCTATCTATGATATGCTGTTCAGTGAGAGCGGAGCAACAAGGTTGCTGTGAGCACATGGAGCCTCACAGATAATAGTCAAAATTGCTTCCCCTATCAATAAATACTCCATGATCATTTCCTCTCCGATGAAAGACTTCGAGGAGAACTCTAGAAACAGTATATCATAAAAACAGAAAACAGTAATATAAAAACTATGTCTGACATTTTAGTCTTTAGCTGTAAAAAACGATAGGTATTATTATATTATTATATAGTTATTAGTTATTATTATATGATCAATTCATTATACCAATGTTAATTTATATTGATTATATTATTTTAGTATTGATTATTATGTATTATTATTAGATTTGATTGTAACATATTAATAATAACACAAGTGTCGTATAACATAATAAGTGAGTATCTTATAAAACACACCTCAGGTCTGGTGTACCATTGAGAGTTGCGACTAATGATCAATGGACCTCGCCCGTAGTTTCTTGGAAAGGAATATCTCAAATATCGGGGCCACAGGAAGTTAAGGTAGAAAGACTTACATGTATACATATATATATATATATAATATATATATATATATATATATTATATATATATTATAGTATATATATATATAATATAAATATAGTATAAAATAGTAAACAACATATCTATACTATATAGAAAACATCAGGTATACATACTAGCATACTGGTACATCTCATATAGTACGATCTATATACTTCATATATATTCAGTTGAAATACAGCCTAAGTGGATAATTTGATTATGTATAGAATCGTACTAAATTCTAACACTCTTTTCTTTTACACTGGTTAGTCACTTTCGTTAACAAACACTCACCTCAACAGCTTAGGAAGAGCTCCACAGGTAGAATGAATCCTCATCGGCGTTCTCCACCTAAGGAGTTGTTGTTATTGAAAAGGTGACGATTTCGCTGGGCGGAGCGTTTGCTATTGTGGTATAGAATTTTAGCCTTTATTTGAAAGGATTTAAGAAAAGGTGATGTCATAGTAGCAAGAAACACTCCCAAACAGGAAAATGAAGGATTAACTTGTTTTCGTTTGGAAAAGGGTTCTAGCGTGAGAACTGTTGAACAAATATAAAGGAATGTCCGGTATGTCCGACAATGTGTCGCCTCGAAATATAAACAGTGCAATAGCGTTGCATTTGTAATATACTGACGCTAGTATTTAAATTCCCATAAAACAAAAAGAACGTTTATATATAATAGATTTTTTTTTTGTATATGTAGTAATACTGTAGATTTTGAGTGCTTGAGGATAAATTGTGTATATATTGATATAGTAATATATTAATATACGCACATTTATCAGGGTGAGTGTTCCGTTTGAATTTTAAGGGCTTTTCGGAAATTTCCAATTTCAATATAAATTTTGTGTACATACCATTCGACGCTGCAACACCATCCCTCCATCTTCTTCTTGGTCTCCCAACAGGTCTTCCTTCCGGCTGCCAGTCATAGAATCTCGCAGGGTATCTCTCCTCATTCATTCTTCGAACATGGCCATACCACCTCAGCTGTTGTCTCTCTATCAACCAATTCAATCGGTCTCTAATCCAAGCTTCGGTGGCTAAATTTCCGAATTTCTTCTCCGCTCCCCTTCTCGTCACTCCCGGCTACAGTGTCGCAAGCACTCTCAATTTTGCTGCCACAACCTGCGTTTCTTGTTCTCGTGGTGAAGCGGGCAAGCTCCGACCATATACGAGAAGGTCTATTATTGTCGGATATAGCTTAAAAGACCTTAAACCGTCCTCCGTACATACTGCCTGTTGTTCAGCAATCTTATATTCGCTTCCAGCACCTCTCGAAAACCTGTTTATTCTCTCCTCAATTTCTCTCCGGCCAGTTCTCCATCCACGTTATACAGTAGACACCCAGGTACTAAATTTTTCCACTCCTTCAAGCCTTCCACCCCTTCCGATTCAAGCACCTCCTTTCTCATAGAGATCTTCATCAACCTCCGTTCTTTTCCTAATTTATTTTTAAATCCTGCTCTATGCAATTAGAATGTCTCCCACCTAATCCTAAGCGCTCTCTGCAGAATCGCTTGACTGTCACTGTCCAACCAACGCTATGTCACTGCAATGCCATAGCGAATCCAACATCCGCCTCCACACAACGCTCTCGGATACATCCCATCCATATATATGATAAACACAGACGAAAGACAAAACTCCTCCTGTCTCACTTACCCACGTTGTACATGGAACCATTTCTAAGCCAAATACGGCTGTCTGACGGCACTCTTACGAGTGCTAGAGACTACTATCACTCTTGATTAACTTGGGTCAACCTCATAATATAGATTTCCAAGAATTTCAAACAACTTCTCCCGGGGCACACTATCAAATGCCTTCTCTAGGTCTATAAAAGCAGCATAGATGTCTCTATCCCACTCCCAACTCTTCTCAATCACCATTTTCAAGCTAAAGATCAAATCGGTGGTTCCTCTTCCCGGGCTAAAACCATATTGGGCCTCATCCAATTTATTCTCCCACGTTCGTTCTAAGTCTCCTCTGCAAAATCCTAATTCAAAAGATATATGTGTTCGAAAAGCATGGGGAGAAGAAAAAGTGCTCGGGCCGTCGGACGTCAATTAGATCGAGTTCAACCACGATGTCCGGCATCCGCGCGCGATCCACCACACACAAGACAGTATTACAGCTAACGCGGAGCTTCTACTACCAGAGCCCTCTGTCTTAGATACCATGCTTTCCTCCTCCAAAATCCGTTGAACAGGTCTCCAACATCCACTGCACCACCCTCCGTCCCTCCCTTAAATATTTCACCAGGTAATCCGTCCATACCTTGTACTCTTACCATTCTTCATACTGTTTATTGCGGTCTCCACTTCCTCTCACTGATATTATCGGTTCACTTAGTGGAGCAGTCGAAGAACTTGTTGTTCAACAGATATCACCTGGTGTATTGATTCTCTGCTCTTCTACCGCCGTTCGAACCTCTATATTTGGATAGTATAGATTCGGCGATAAGGATATACTGTCCTCCACTATCAGTTAACCTCCTCTGGGTCAGAAAGTTCATTTCTCGGAATCTGCCTTCCTTTTCCTTTAACTAAGTGTCCTGCTGACGAGTCCTGTTTCCTATATTTTTTGTGCCCAGTATTATTATATTAGTTTTTTTAGTTCCGCGTCAATCTTGTCCTCAGTTGTTCACTGTTCTGATTCGACCCAAGACTCTATTCTGAGCCTCCTTCTTCACATACTTCGGATCTATTTCAAGGGGTACATATTAAACTCTAATTCGGGCTCTCTCCTTAATCCAACTTCTAAAACGTTTATTTTTTCCTTATGGCTCCGAACCCACCTTCCCGCGTCCACCAACAGTGCACACTTTCCTCCCTGCGCCCACTCTTTTGGATGTCCAATTACTTCTCTCGCGCAGTTATCCCATCTTTCATTGCCTGAAAATTTTCCCACTCTGCCTCCACACCCTCGAAATCCACGTTCTCTCTCGTTTTACAAGTTCTTATTTCATTCTGGGAGTGCTTCAATCAACTCCTTCCTCTGTTAATTTTTCGCACCGCAAACCTCTCGTCTCAAGGCCTTTGTATATACATCGGTCTCCTCATAACACAACTTCCTGATCCACCTAACGCTGTGATCCAAGTCCAAGGGCATACAGATGAGGACACTCGTTACATCCCCATAACTTGTCCTGTGTTCACCGGAGAATTAAGTGAGTCATCGACTTATCTGTAAATATTCCTCTAACACACTGTTCCATCGGTACCACGTCCATTTGTTTGATTCTGTGAATATAGTATAATAGTATATATAATATATATATATAATATATACCTTTATATATATATATATATACAATAGAATAATATATATATATCTAAATATATATAATATATATATATATAGATATATTATATATATATGATAAGATATAATAAAGTATTATATATAATATAAAAGATAATAATATATATAGATATAATATAGATATATATATATATAATAATAAATATATATTAATATATATATATATAGTATATACTATATATATAGATATATGATGATATATATAAGAATATTATATATATATATATATATATATATATTATATATATATATATATATATATATAACTTATGTGATTGTGTTCCCTTGTTACAGTACTAATCCTTTTCATAAATCCGTTTTGAAATCGAAAATGGGAGAACAAATCTCCTTTGATTATTGAATATTTTGAAGCTTTGTTTTTAATTCTTTGATGCTTAACATAAATTAGCATAAAGCATGAAATTGAAATTGGCATTTCAAAATTTTGCAAGTCGCACATTCATAAACACTAAATTATTAATTATCGAAAATTAACTCCTCTTCTGCAAATGTGCTCAGAAATTTGCGCACAGGTGGGGAAAAATTATTCGTATTTAGGTGTAAGCAAACTTGTACGTATTACAATTTAAGCAATTAACATTTAAACATTTTATTCAAAATATCAAATTACATTTTACCTGTGGATAGATAGCGTATGATGTAAATTATTTAATTTAAATTAAATAATTTTATTCAATTATCAAAATGTTTTATACAAATACCAAAAGCACATTTTTCCAAAGGATAGACGTTAAACTGAATTACCTAATTTATACGAAAGACACTTAAATTTAATCAGAAATAAATCGTTTTGTTTTGTGCTTAATTTATAATTAGATTTTAATTTAAAATGATCAAATCGGTGCTTTACAAACAAACTTTGTCTGTTGCAATGAAAATTTCATTTTTAGATTGCTAAATTAAAGTATTTTCTTAGCGATATAAATATTATTTTTTATTTTTATTTATTTCGTTAGACAAATAGAATTGAACGAAGGGATTGACAGAATCCAAAATGGAAGGAACGCAAAAAAGAGAAAAGAGAAGGAAAAGTTGAAGTAAAAGACAAGAAAAAAGAAATAGAAAATATATTACACGAGAAAGAAAGAATAACAAAGGGAAGATGAAGAAATATTAGAAAAAAAATATTATACACTTGCATACCTCCACTATACTATATCAATCACAAATTGGTAAAGATGGATGATAAAAATAAATTTGCTGATATTGCTATAAAAGTTGAATTTAAGTAACTAAATAATACTTGACAGGATTTAACAGTAAAAAAAACTTTCAAAATAACATATTAAACATCAAGTGATTCTAATCTCATTTATGAAAGGAAAGTTTTCTCCACTTTCTCATTGTCAAAAAATTTTCATTTTCTTCGTATAGCTGTCAAACTAAAAAAGAACAAATTCTCATTTCGTTTTTAAATCTATTATAGAATATCTTATACATGAAAAATTTGTATAAAAAAAATGAAATCCCAAAATTTCAAATTTTGGGGTAATTTTCCTAGCAAAGAATAAAACAGCTGCAATAAAAATAATATATAATAATAATAATAATAATGAATAATAATGAAGGAGATGAAGAATAATATAATTTCATAAAATATAATAGTAATAATAGCAATAAAAATAATAATAATAATGAATAAAAATAATAATAAATATAATCAAAATAATAATAATTACTAATATAATAATAACTTAATAATTATAATATATAAGTATAATAAAATTATAATTATTAATTATAGATTATTATAAATTTAAATATAATTTATAAAATAATTATAATATATAATTATAAATTATAGATTATAAAATATAGTTAAATTATAATAATATATAGATTATACAATTATAATATAATATTTCAGATAAAATTTTTTATAAGTTTAAAATTTATTTTTTTTTGATTAATACAAAACCATATCATTAAAACAGATATAATAATAATTATAATTAAATTATAATAATGTATAATATAATTATAATGAATATAATAATAATAAAAAAAAATCACACATCACAAATAATAATAATGAATAACAAAATAATAATAATGAAAATAATAATATTAATATAATAAATAAAATATATAATATAATAATAATAATAAAAATAATAATAAAGAATAATAATAAATAATAATAATAGTAATAATATAATAATGATAATAGAATAATAAATTAATAATAAATAATAATAATAATCAATAAGTAATAAATAATAATAAGTATAATAATAATAATATTAATAATAAAATAATAATAACTAATAATAATAAGAATAAACATGAATAATAATTAATTAATGAATAATAATAATAAAAAAATAATAATAATAAAATAATATTAATACAATAATAATAATAATAAATAATAATAAAGAATTAATAATAATAGTTAATAATAATCATAGAATAATAAATAATAATTATTAATTATTATTGATTCATTATACTTATATTATATTACAAATTATATTAATATATTTTTTGCACTTATAAATACGTCCAAGCATACCATTATGATTATACATTATAATCGTTACTTCTAAATAGTAAATTAAATTAATTTATGGATTGAATATGTATATACAATATTAATTATAATTATAGTTACAATTACAATTACATTAACAATAACAATTACAAATTAACATTTACAATTACAATTACAATTACAGAT
Source organism: Trachelipus rathkii (assembly GCA_015478945.1). Lineage (NCBI taxonomy): Eukaryota > Metazoa > Arthropoda > Malacostraca > Isopoda > Trachelipodidae > Trachelipus > Trachelipus rathkii. Next base: position 7,579 of record JABUQX010108709.1, on the reverse strand, counting down.
TAGCATATGACAATTACAATCTAATCAATTACAGTATTACAATCTACAATTATATAATTAAAATATATTATAATTTATGAGTTATAATTACCAATAATAATAATAATAATCAATAATAATAATAATAATAAGAATAGATAATATAATAATAATAATAATTAATAAATAAAATAATATATAACAATAATAAGAATATAATTGCTATTAAGGTCAATGTCAAGGTTTACTTTTATGAGAATGTAGGCGTAAAGTTAATGTTAATTTAAATGTAAATTTATTGTTAATTTTTAATGTTAATGTATGTTTAAACACTTACCGCTATGAAAATTAATATTAATGTATAATTATTAACTAAAAGAAATAATTACATATTATAATAATATATAATATTAATATTAATATCTAATATTAATATTAAGATTCCGTATAATTGCATTTTTACGAATCTGCAAAATAATATAAAAATTAAGTATAATATTCCGAAAACAATAATATTAAAGCTTAATATTAAATTAAAATATTCTTATTAATCATAATATTAGATATAATATTAATACTAATACACCTAATACCAATATTAGTAATAATATAATATTAATATTATATATAATATAATATTAAATTAATATATAATATTAATATTATAATTAATATTAATAGAATAAGATTAATATTCAATATTAATATTAATATTATGATTTATATTATGGATTTATATTTATATTTTAATTTATATTTATATTTATATGTAATTTAATTTAGATTAAATATTAATATTAATATTAAATGTTGATATTAATATTAAATAAAATATTAATATTAAAGTTAAAATATTAATCATTAATTATTAATAGCAATATTAAGTAAATTTTAATATTAGTTATTAATAATATATATTAATCATTGATGTTAATATAATATAATAACAAGAATATTAATATTATATTGCAATTAATATAATGATAATGAAAAAAATAATAATAATTAATATAAAATGAAAAATAATGGTGTGTAATCAATAATAATGTTCACGATAATAATTAATAATAATAATAATTAATAATTAATAATAATAGAAAATAATAAAATAATAAAATAATAAGTAATAATAATAATAATAACGAATAATAATGAAAATGAATGAATAAATAATAATAATATATAATAATTATAATAATGAATAATAATAAAACCAATCTAGTAAATTTAAATAGATTCATTTCAATTAATACATTAAATTTACTGCATTAAATAGCAATTATATAGTATTGATTGAAGAGAAATGAACGCTCAGAGCCGGTGACGTTATTAGGCGGTGAACCCTATAAAACATTAATTAGAATATAGTAATATATATAATATATATAGATGTATTATATATATACTATATATACTATATAGTTGTCTAGATAGGTAATACATTATAATATATAAGTATTATATAAATAAGATGAAATATATAATAATATATAATAATATATATATATATATATATAAGATATATATATAATATAATTATATATATATATATATAATATATATATATATATATATATATCAATTAATATATATAGTATATATAATATATAATATATATATATATATATATATATATATCAATATAGTACGATATATATATATATATATAATATATATACTATATATAAGTATATTTATATATAGTATATAATATATATTATATATATATATATATTATATATATATATATATAAATATAATATATAAAATATATATATATATATAATTATATATATAATATATATAGATATATTATATATATTATATACTAATATATATATATATATATATTATATATAATAAGTATTATACATTATATAATTAGTATATAGTTTATAATATAGTATTAATATATAATATATATAATATATATATAATATATATATATAATAATATAATATAATATATAATATATATAATATATATAATTATATATATATATATATAAAGTATAATAATATATATCAGTGATGGGCACGATTAATCGAAATCGGCATCGGAATCGAAAGAACGGGTGCTTTTCAGGAATCGGAGATCGGGCAAAATTGGTACCGATCCTTGACTGATCCTTGGGCACAATCTGAAACATAAATCTTTTTTCGATCTTTATGATAATTGTCAAAAAAACCATGTTGGCGAGTCCTGCCCATTGAATTTTAATTCAGTTCTCTTAGATCTATTTAATTAAAGAAAACTGGATTGAGCGGCGCATCTTTACGATGGCCTAAGATATCATGTTTAAATATTCAAGACAGTCACGGTGAGCGGAGTCATTATGCAAATGTTCGTTAGTTCATGGTTATTATATTTGTTGATAAATTTTTTTTTATATAATACCAGTGAACCTCGTAAAGTGAGCATTGATAATCTTTGCCTTGTAAGGTTTGTAAATTAATTGGAGTATTGGATATACCATTATGATAATTACATATATTAAGGAAATTAATATTAATTGTTTAAGTAATATTATTAAACTAATTGCACACTTATGAAAGAGTCCATATTTTAGGCGGATAGGTTATTAACGTTATCGAAAGTTT
>JABUQX010108708.1:45000-56719 GCA_015478945.1 Trachelipus rathkii | reverse complement strand
TTTAACCAATGTCAACTAATTTAACATACAGTATTTATATAATATTATATAAAGTTTATGTAAACAAATACAAAGATAATAATAAAAAACGAATAACCTTATAATTCTAACATTCATATTAATTATCAGTCAAGCATTGTACTATTCTAACATATAAAACACGAATAATTTAGTTATTTATAACTAATTGTGAGTCATTTTTAGCCATAATAATTAATTTTAATACTATACCTCAAATACCTGTATGTTAATTATTCAATACAGACATGCAAAAGTATGCTAACATTGTTTAATCATTATAATGTATTTCTAACTAATTAATAAAGTAACTACAATACATTAACATATCGCTTAGAACTAAGAATATATATATTAAATATTATAATCAAACGTGTACAAACCTGACACATATCTTATTAAAGCAAGAATTATATAATAATCTTTAAGCTCTAAACTTAATTATACTTAATAAATAGGTTTTACTCAATCATATAATCAACAGTTAAAAAAGTATAACTTAAAACTAAGGCTCACTCACATAACATAATCCTAAGTTTGAACACTCATTTATCAATACATTAATTCTCCATCTATAGACAATTATGTTAATTTTACATTATTAACATTTTATTAAGTAATATTTAACAAGAAAATTATAAATTAGCATAACTCTATACTCTAACAACTGTCTTTTAAATTATTTTGATAAAAAGTGGATGAACATAAACAAAGTAAAGTTTTTGCTCTCTGTAAAATATTTATGTTATTACTTAAAATCTATTAACTGCCTTTACACTAATTTCGACTTTATTATTTATTTTATGGTAACTATTATAAAAAATCATAGTTCATACCATTAACAATACTTTATAGTCATAATAAAAGTTTCATTATACATACAAATTGAAAGCATATTAATTTAATATTATAAGATATCTATTATTTTATCACTAAAAATTATATATTATCATAACCGTACTATACATATAATCTAATCATATAAATACCATATAAGACGAGTTTTAAGACGAACAATAAGTGATAAAAGTATTATTTATTAAGGACTTAACTTACTCTTTTAAGACTCTATTAGGAGAGAGAAGAGAAGACGTCGAGACCGGCATTGCAGAAGGAGAGAGAAGAGGAGGAGAAATAGGGCAAACTGAGGCTAAAAAGTAAGGCTCATGTTGAATATATCCTGAATTGGTCGTATGCTTTAACCATTTGTGCGCATAATTATAAGTTACCTCGCTTGGGAATGCACGTGGTTTATTAAGTGTGAAGTTCGGCCTCCCCTACTTTGGCTGTGCCCATGAATCCACAAAGTCGGTTGTAGTGTGCTCAGTGGGTCGACCTTAAATACTTTTCTTATACGTTATTCGTTAAAGTATAATGCACACCCAATAATTTTGTTGGCTTGACATATCCACTGAAATACAAATACATCACGTCGTGAAGACTATGCAAATCCAATCGAATACGACTATAAGCGATTTCCGAGCTGATGTATACTCCAGAACGATCAAAATCTTAGCTATTCTTGCGTATGACACACCAAAGCGTATCCTTACTGTGAAAGTATGAGGAGGAGAATAGTGTAAGAAGGCTTACACCACCACGCGCTAAATGATAATGGTAGTCAAGAGTTCGTTTCTCTCCTCAAAATACCAGCCAATCTCAAAGAAAAAGAAAAGGTAAGAACCCGAAATACTCGAGTCGTGTGGGGAATGTTCGCAATATTCAGATCTCACCAAAGGGTATATCCCAATATTTCCGTTTAATGACTATCAAGAAACACCAAAGGAAACAGACTCAATGAACACTGTTATTGGCAAAAATAATTTCTGTCCTTCCTTTATACTAGACCAAAACCATTGAATAGGTAATGCTTAATTTTTGCTTGTGAAACATTGTCTTCGACTATTAATTAAAAGCTATGACTAATAGCCCACTGTACCAGGATAGACCTAAAGTCTCAGAGTGATATTGTGGACAATGACTAAACCTGACACACCTTACGCACGAATAAACTACTAACATTACAAAGTTCACACTGAACGTCAGGTAAAGTAACTTAGCATTGCGTATAGCATAAACGTAATTCCTATTCAGGTTAGCTCATATTCCTCATGAAGAAATGATTCGTGCAGGACGATTATTAAATCTAAAAGTGAAGTGATTTACATATATGGAGCAGGCAGTAATATTTAACAAAAGAATATTAAACCTTTATAAGAACAGGTCTATAATGGAATCATCTAGACCGAAATGTTTTAAAGGTGGAGTCGAAGACGGAGCTGAATTTTCTTTTTATTAAACAAAAACATGATGCAGCAACCTCTTTCCTTAAAGAAAATATGATATAACTATATGAGAATAAAATAATATTAGTGAGAATTGTCTCCCTAAGTATTAACTGGAGTTTTAAAGCAGTAAGTTAAATCAGCTTGAGAATGGTTGCAATGTATTTTGAATCAATGTCCTAGCACAAAAGTTCCAGCCCCACCCCTCTCTCCATGACACTAGTATTTGATCTATTTGGAGAGTCTGTGAAATGGTCAGTAGTGATTACAAAGCGCGATCAATTCTGCGCCAGTATATCATTTTGCTGGTATTGAACAGTACACGCTAGTAGTACAGACTATCAGATAGGAGATTAAGGGTTCATATATTTTTATGTTATTATACCAACCATCGAATATATGTCGTAAAATACCTAGAATTTTAATGAATTAGATAATTATTAGATCTGTGAGATATTATTCTATTATGGATCACTGTTGGTTTAATATAGCCGAACATCTAGTTCGGTGATATCATCAATCTTGATGGAAGGCTAAGGAAAGTTGAGTATGAAGAGTATGGTAACAATACTGTCTTAACTCATAATACCTGAACCTGTAAACTACAGTTTATATCGGATGGCAGATAAGACGAATAATAATTACTGGACCTTTAGAACTGAATTTATATTCTAAGGAGCTAACCTTCCCGCAGATGGTGCGTTTAAAGACAGTGACTCACCGGGAAATAAGAAGAACTTAGGCATAAAACTCTCATGTCATAGCCTATTAATGGACTTGTGTGAGAGAACCAATAATTTCACACGTTAGTTATATCAAGCACCTATCGTTCTACAAAGATTTATATACAATGTCTGGAGAGATTTTACGAGAAGGTAATGGATTGTGATAACATTCTGTTAATAGTATTTATAGCACTATCTAATGGGTAGGCCACGATAAGAGCTCTTCATAGTCCCCAACAGTGAGGAGCATTTCAATCCGCTGGAGTCATGAACCAAAGTATTAAATGCGTAGAACGTAGGCAATTTTTACACAACTTTGTAATATTTATCGAAGATGACAAAATAAAAATGAATATTTGATTTTTCATTCCAGTTGGGTGAACAGAATTCGTGTCTGAGTATATGATATGTAATCCAGGTAAACCTGTACTTCCACTTTCAGTGTGGGACGAATGTATTGCAAACAGTAAGCTCAAAGTAGTGTTGCTGAAAATGGGAAAATCAATACCAGATTAACATAATCTCGATGATGTTCAATTAAACATAAGAAGTTGTAAATGATTCCTGACATAACATAAAAAATAAGGTTACGTGATATGAGGCCAATGTGAAGAAATTGTAAGTGGCAATCTCAGTAAGTTACGGTAGATAGTTTCTGAGTATTTAAATTAAGAGAGCCTAGGGTAAAATCTAGTGATTAAGTGCACCAAGTGAGTTAATATCCTAAAAACCACCCTAATCCTGCAGTCCCCTGTTCACCTTTCGATCGACAGTCCGCCAGTCACCTTATGATCTATGCGAGCCTCACGAATTATGAAGTTCAAGGTATATCTTCAGATGAGTGTAATCACCCCTAGTTGTGAAAGTCGAACAAATAATTGCATGAAAGGAAGTCTTTTTAGTTTGACCTATGATACCAGGTAAAAGAAAAGACCATCGTCGCGGAAAGTGTTATATAAAGTACTGGAAACAAGTGAATAAGATTTCATCAGTTATGAACAAAGTGAACCAATCCTAGTAGGTGTGGACAATAAAAGAAGATGAATGAATCACGGTCTGAGAAGTACAATCATATAGAAAACTAACTGATTGGTTTAGAAGATAAACTGAGGGGGATGGATTTCTTCAATCAATTATGAAGTGTCGAGCGTCTGCCTCTGGAATAGGAAACGTGAGTGTGGGTAATAACATCAGTAATAGAGCTACAAGAGGAAATGAAAATAAGAAATTATCTGATAAAGGACTTGTAAGCCAAAATTCTAGGTGGGCGAGAGCGGCATAAGAGGAACAGATATATAGACAATCTCTTACGGAAAAAAGAGCTTAACCAGGTAAGGCGGTATTTCGATCGTTTTGGGGCGTTTCTAATCGACCAAAAGGTCAATGCAGTCAGTATCAACAGGGTAACTACCTTCTTCACTAGAAGAAAGAGACATCATACGATTTTACGGAACGTCTAAGGTTAAACATTACAGGGCGTAGTTTCAGTAACCCGGGTGGCAGGAACCTAAAAAATAATGGGTGAGATGTTTCACACCTTTCGGTAGAATCTGGGATAAGGTCTCGAGATAAGTCAGGAAAATTAAATTTTGGTCAGGGAAAGTCAGAGGAAAACGTTTCTTACGAAAGTCAGGGAAATTCAAAGAAAGTCGGGGAAATTTTAAAATTTCAAAAAACATTGATTAAGGAAAGATCCGGATTGGACCGGAAAGTTGTGCAATTGGATTTTTTGATGGGATAGGTTTTTTATAATCACTTATCTACTCTCGCGATAAAATTTGTCTGGACATAAGAGTAAACTTGTTTATTTGAAGTAAGGTTAATAGGAAAAGGATGGGCGAGAATGACATTCCATAAATCTCTTGGATCGGTCTTGGGTTTCCTTTTTATTTTTAGTTGCACCCATTATGATCCTCTATCTTGCCATTCTGTTTCGTAGAGGGTTTGTGCCCAAGATATTCATTCCTTTCGATTGAAGGGTGAAATTTGGTATATCCTCCTGATGTGTTTTAGACTGTAGGACTTATGACTTAATCTGTTTAGTTTATATCTTTTTCTCTTTTGGGATTTATACTTTTGTGATAAATATTTTTAGGTTTAAATATTTTTAGTTCATTCTTGTCGAATTGTGATTTGGTGATATGCTTTTTTTTAATAGCAGTTGAAGATATTTATTATTTATTATAAATGGACTTCAGGTAAACAAAAAATTAATTCTATAACGGGTTTAAGAGACCAGGTGGTTGACGTCAAAACTGAATGGTCCCCACAGTAGTGAGGGTTTGCGGTAAAAGGGACCTAATAATATTGGAATCGGCAAATGTGTACATAATTCATGCGTAAGAAGTATGTTCATATTAAATTATAGAACATGATTGTGATGATCTATTTGCTTAACATGCGGACGCCAAGCCAAAGTTTCAGGCATGATCAAGTGTGAGAAACAAGAGAATTGGGAAAGAGGTTTAATTCAAAATGTAAGAGATCACAAAGTGGATGTTCCAGATAAACAATAACAGTGATAAAACGGCATGTTGCGTTATTGTTCTAATAATACAAACTATTAGGTTGGAGAAAAAGGTAGTGATGGAGAATAGCCAATCTGATACATGTACCCAAGATAATGATGGTGTGAACCCGTATTCCTTCAGAAACTATCTATAAAGGGCAAAATACTAGCCAATAATATCCGAATTGTAAATGAGCCCTTGAGTGTTCCATTAATAAACCAAACCAAAAGCCATGTCCTTGTTTATCGCAATCAGTTATTCATCTTTTTGTGCATTTGAGAAGAATGAAGTTACAAGATGGTCTGGATATGAAAACTATGGGCATTCAAAGGTGTGGATGCATAAATGTCTTTAAACTCGTGTGCAGAAATAATAAGGAAACATTTAAATTATTGTTTCCAGTTAGTTGCTGTCGCTTCAAATTTTTAAAAATGGAGTCTGATGAAAATGTATAATATTGTGTAACCAATGGACTTATGGCCTCCCTTATTTTTCAAGATAAGACAAAACACCAATACACTATTACCTTTGCAGTGAAGCTCATTCTACCCTTGAATTAAGATTCAAAATATTTTAGCGTAATATTAAGGATGGTGACTGTCTTTTTAAGACTTAATAGTTTTTTTCCTATTACGTACCTGGGGACATCAATGTTATGCTGGAGGATTGTGTGCAGAAATTATTAAATTATGAATGATGTGTTTTCGCATGAAATATTGTATGAATCATGGAAAGAAGAGGAGTTTAGCTATAAGATATAAGCAAATTTTAGTGGAAGAACTGAAAGGGACTCTAGTTCTGATTTCTCCAAAAGAACAGTGCTATAAGATCTCATGAAAGTATTCATAAAGTTATCCTATTCACTCAAAAAATGTTGACTCAAATGTAAGAGCTGTCCCATAGGAGATTATGGAAAGAAACAGTCCTCAAAAAAGGGTGTACAAAATAGTTAGGATTTAGAAATAAGTGATATAACACAGAAATTTAAAAGGTTGAAAAAAGAAAAAATTATCCATACAGATCTGCAAACTTGAAGAGCAAAGAAAGATTGTTTAAAACTAATAGCTTTTGACATAAGAAGTACAGCTATAAATCTAAAAATTTCAGTGCTTTGGTCTAGTTGAGAAGTAAAGAAAGTTAACCTAAATCTCCCCATTTCGAACTTTTGTGATCACAGTTTGAAATTTACTATACAATATTAGTGCTAATTGTAAAATATAATAGTATATACAGTTTCAATTCCATCAGTTTATAACTTTTAACTCAATGGTAATTAGGAGGAAATAAAACTAGAATTTAAAACATTTTTTGGCTTTCTAACTTTGAGAAAAAAAAAGTTAATATTTTGAATTGTTGCTGAACCGTGGAGATAAATTATTTTACTAATAAAATAATGCAATTAAGATTTTATTTTGAAATATTACAAACTGGCAATTGTGCCTTGAAGATGAAAGCGCTCGTTTGTCTCACATAGTAATGATGTTCTGAAAGAATTAAGGTTGAAACTGTAGTAAAGGTACGGCCCTTTGCAGGAAATAATTATTTAATAGATATTATTATGGGACAGCAGCCAACCAAAATAACTAACATCGCTGTTGCAGCAAAGGAAAATATTGCGATTTGGTCAGGGGAAAGTCAGGGGAAATCAAGGATTCAAAATTTCCATGGGTGTGAACTCTCACTTGGCATAAATTGTCATAGTAATAATTTACATAACGTACTATACTTACGAAGTGAGCTCGTGTGTTCATTAACCAAGAGATCTTAAAGCTATACTCAGCATTACCTTCCAATAGAAAACGCCTAAGGGCGGGATGCGGCCCTGATAGAAGGTCCGGTTATATCCTGCGGAGGGCTGAGATGTAAAAAGTCCATCGCTTATCACCACTCTCATTTTCGGGTGATTCCCCCCATCGCTAAGGATTCACCTCCTTCGATCAGGTGGCGCGCATCCCAACTGAGGTTTTTCTCTTGGAAGGTAATGTGTTGTAGTTTAATAAACCCTACTCTTGGTTAATGGATAAATTGATATATCTTTCGTAAGTTAGGTAGTAGTGGTTATGAATAAAAATCTACTATGAGCAATGTGATAAAATTAAATACGGTGAAGTTATGTTAAATATGGATGTGAAAATGATGGTTTTTGTTATAATGAGATGATTACTGTGATATTATTTCTTGACAGATTGTAATAGATAGTTTAGAAAACGTGGGTCCTGAGCCCGTAGGTTAGAGTTTTCTTGGAGTAATGTTAGTTTGCCCTAGAATTTGGCAAAAGTCTACGATTATTCATAGGTCTAAATGATGTTATACTCGAAACGAGGGACATTTTGATGAAATAAAGATAGTGTCAATTCTTAGTTTCAAGATGTTGGTATCTTTGATTAGGATTGGTCACTTTGTTAAGTGGTTTTGTTTAGATAACACGGCTTTACCTATTGCTGATCCAAAATGAGTACTTCGTGTGAAAATAGGTTGACCTGAATCTCAAATTTAGGTCGATAGATCAAATAGGCGAATGGTCTGTTTGATGGAGCAGGGTGACTGCAGGTATTAGATGGAGGATGAGTTTGTATTTACTGATTATCTGAGTTTTAGCCTGCTTTTTAAAATCAGTTAAACTATTTACGCATTTACTTGATATTATTCAAAGAAAAACTTATTTTTGATTATGTCAGGGATAAAATTTTGTTATTTTTATGTTGATGTTTTGGTTAAAACTTTGTTATGTTATGCTTTGTTTTGTCTAAGTTTATGCATATTTAGAGCGATGTATGATGAATTTTTTTGTTAAAATATTACGAAGTTGTGTAAAAAATTTGTTGACGTTTTAGTATTTTTATATTTTGGGTTGTCAGTATTGATGCTAATAGACATGGTTATTGCTAATTTTTGTGTAAAATATATTAAATGGAAAACGATTTGTAAAATTAACATTGATATGTAGAGATATGCTTTGTTTGAAAAGTGTGAATAGGTTAGTTTTTGTATGCTATGTGTGTTGTGTAGTTTACTGTTGTTAAGCCCGGGAGTTTGGTATAATGTTAGTAGTTTATTTCTTGCGTTTTGGTGTGTTAGGTTTGTCGTTGTACATTATATTTCTTAGTTCAGACTAATAGTTTATGATTAAATTTTATTAATTGTTTAAAAAACGTTTGTTACGTTAGCATATATTCGAGGTTAGTAGTAGGCAAGTGTATTTTTGGTTTGTTATGTTTAACGAAATTGGATACTCGAGAGTGACATGAATTCACTAGATCAATAGATTCAATAAAGGGTCTAGGTGGATTAGGAGAGGACTGATGGGGGGGAGGTAGGGTATGGTGGGATTAGGTGTTACTGGAATTGAATTACTAAGAGTTTACTGCGTTAATAAAATCCAGTAAACTTATTACCAATTTCTATGATATTTTATTCAAGAACTCGGTGGTAGGGGTTTTTATGGTTAATGATGTTGTTTGTGGTTACCAAACTTTGCTAGTTTTCTTGGTACTTAGTTATTTCATTTTTTCGTCTGTATGTTATTAATCATTAGACTTTATGTTATTTTGATGATTTTTTTTTTGCTTAAGATTTTAAAAGCTGTGCTAATGTAAAATTAACGTTGAAATGTATTTTAGAGATATGCTTGGGAAAAGTATGAATAGGGTTACGTTTAATGTACCGCAATGCTAGTTTACTTACCCCTGAACGTTAAGTGTGCTGGATTGAATTGGTGGAAAGTAATGTTAGCTAGTTATATTCTTGCGTAAGTGAAGATTGTGTCAGGTTTGTCATTGTACATTATGTATATTGTTAGTTCTGGTCATGCTATGTTAGCTTTATTAATGTGAAAAACGTTGTTACTGATGGATGATATTCGGTTGGTTAGTATAGTATAGAGAACTTATTTTTGCACTATGTTTATTCGTTGTTGTTTTGTCTAACGAGAAATATCATACCCTTATTGAACTATATGTTCATTCGTACGATTTTGCGTATTCTGTTCTACATTTCGTCTGAATTGGTGGAGAAGTATAAGAATCTCATTACTTAAGGTGTTTATACACTATTTTCGTCAAGTAGGATAGTTTTCGCAGGTGCTGTATTACGAAGACAGGTTCCCGATCTCTATCGGTCTTTTGTTTTTTTAGAAAAAGATGAGATATATTGTGCGGTGTCGGACCGAGGGAGTTCTGGTTTTTCACAACGATTCGAGGATGTTTGTCATATATTTCGCTAAAACCCGTTTTGGCGACTGCCTACCATGCTGTGATATGTCCTCAAAGCACATGAGTGGTTTAGAAATATTTAAAGGTTTTGTATGTGTTGCATTCACTTTTATGCCATAATGCGTCTAAAGTGCATTAAAATCAACTTTTCCTATGTTTAAGAGTATGGTTAGTTTTTTTCTGAATATGGGGGACGGAGTCTAAAAATAGGGTAATAGTCTAAAAACTTTAACTTGTTCGTCCTTACTCTACAATGGTATTATGTATTGGTTAGGGTACGGTTTATGATAAGGTAATTTTTTGAGTAGATATATTACTTATGATATGAATGGAAAATCCCGCATATGTCTCGCGTTCTCTATGACTAAGTTTAATGTAGCTGTTTATTCGTCTGGTTTTTTGTGTGTTAAGTCGTTATGTTCACTAGTTGTCTCCGCCTTTACAGAGAAGTGTAGTAAAATACCCACTTTTACTTTGTGTTTGTCTTTACCCATTAGGTATTTTTCTGGTTAGGTAAAGTGTTATGACTAGGAATTTTGTTAAATATTACTATTGTTAATGTAAATTACATTTCATGTTTCTGGGAGATATGTTGATTAAAGTGCGACTGGATTATGTTTTTTGTGAGCTTTGTTAGTTACTGGTATCTTTGAAAGTTTGGACCTTTGTTGTTAATGTTAGCAGTTTATCTTGCTTAAGATGTGTCAGGGTTTGTCATTGATATTATTAGTATTCTTATATGCCTTAAGCTTATGTTTAGTGTTTGGCACCATGTTAATTATTGTATGTTGAATAACCGGCATTTGGTTATTCGTTAGTGTCATTACTTTTGCAAATCATAGTTTCTGTATGATTAATGTTTACACAAGGTTGGATGGTAAAATTTATTTGTGGGCTATGGAGATATGGTACCATGTTTTTGAGATGTTAAAATTAGCATTGTTTATGTTAGAGATAGCGGCCAGGATGCCTTGACCAAGTGTGAAAATTAGGTTACGTCTTTTGTATGTTGATGTTAGTTACTTTTACTGTTGTAAAGTATGTGGAACTTTGTTTAACGTTAACAGTTTATTCATTGTGTAAGACGTGTCAGATTTGTTCTTGGGCGTTATAGATTCATAGTTTAGATTGATTTGCTAAGTAAAGCTTTATTAATGTGAAAACTTTTTTTTTTATGTTATCGTTTTGATTTCCTTATAGTGATACACGAGAATGTTGACGTTAATCGAATAGTATTCATTGTAGTTCAAGGCTGCGACAGGAGGGTGGTGTTGGTTGGTGGAGAATTTTGATTTACTGATTACTTGATTTAGGGTATGTAAAACGTGTGTTTTCAATAATTGAATAGGTAGTAAAAAATTTGGATAACGGTTAAAATCAATAGTGAACCTCACAATTTTAAGAATCCCTTCAAGTTAGATCATTAGATCAATAGATCGGTAGAACTGGTCAGGAGGGTAGGTTGAGTGGCTTGATTTTACCCCAGGCTTGAACTTAAAAGTTTTACTGATTTAGGGTTATCAACATTGAGCGAGAGATGCCTTTACGTAAAAAATTGACCCTTATTATAGTCGGGCTTACATAGTATTCGTTAGATAGCAAATGAGACTGCACAATATATCATGGTTGGACAGGGATGTAGCTTTTTTAATGTGATAGTTTTTGTAGGTTTACCTCCATTTACTGAGGTTTTAGTGCGTACGTAAAACGCATGATAACTAAAATATTTAGTAAAGCAATTGTGTGACGCATATAAATATCAATAAGATTCGAAGAGGTAGGGTCAAAGGAAGGTCACAAAACTGGTAATCAGAGGAAGTGTGAGGTGGACATGGTGGTTTGATTACTTCGCATTTACTGATTTAGGGGTATCGGTATTAAAATAATACCACTGAAACAAATCAATTATTAGTAAAAAATTTGTACTTAAATCAAAATAGATCTCGGCAATTCAGAGATACAATATAGGA
>JABUQX010108708.1:22500-40000 GCA_015478945.1 Trachelipus rathkii | reverse complement strand
AGAGGAGATCGGAGTTGCATCTGGCACCGGTGCTGGAGCCGGTGCGGTGCTGAGTTAATAAATATTCGTTTAGTCCATATTATATCAAATAATGTTATTGAACCTGTAGATCTTGAAAATGAGGTTATGAAAGTCCGTAAAGGGTGTCTGGGGCCCCCAACGGAGGGGGTCCCGACTGAAAAAAAATGCATGGAATGCAAAACAGAGGAAGAATGGAAGGAGGAAGGAAGAAGGATGAAGGAAAGAGTCTGAGAAGGAGACAGAGTTTTTACCGGTGCTGGAGCCGGTGCGGTGTCGAGTTAGTAAACAGTCTGAGTCAGAGGAGTCGGAGTTGGCATCGCACCGGTGCTGGAGCCGGTGCGGTGCTAAGTTAATAAATATTTTTAGTCCCATATTTATATCAAAATATATGTTTATAAGGTTGTAGATCTCGAATATGAGGATTGTAAGTTCGTAAAGGGTGTCTGGGACCCCCAACGGAGGGGGGTCCCGACTGGAAAAAATGCATGGAGTGCAAAACAGAGGAAGAATGGAAGGAGGAAGGAAGAAGGATGAAGGAAAGAGTCTGAGAAGGAGACATAGTTTTTACCGGCACCGGTGCTGGAGCCGGTGCGGTGTCGAGTTAGTAAACATGCGTTTAATAATACAATAGCACATAACTGCCTCTGTTCTAACATGTACATGTCGTCAATTGCATTGCATCTTGCAAAGATAACCCGTTTTCTAAATGTTGAAGACTGACATTTATATTTTCAAATCTCATTTTCTTTTTATAAACGTTAACTAATATAATTTTTTTGTTTGTTTTTTATTCAATTTATTTTTCTGACTTTATTTTTTATAAGTTTTATTTTACATTTATACTTTGTGTTAATTTTTTTTTTATAAGTTTTATTTTACATTTATACTTTGTGTTTAATTTTTTTTTATTTTTAATTTTAAATTTATTTTTCTAACTATTTTTTTTTATAAGTTTTATTTTACATTTACACTTTATGTTTAACTTTTTTTATTTTAATTTTTAAAAAATTTTTTTTTCGAACTTTATTTTTCAAATAATCAATTTTTTTGTGTTGTTTTTCTTTAACTTTTAAGTTTTACTGTCTTTTTTATTCTTTTTATGTTTTATAGCCCTAAAAAAATTTGCATTTTTACATACCTTAAAGCAGTAAATCGGTAATCAAACCACCCACACCACCCTCCTACCCTTCTGTCCTTCTGTGATCTATTGATCTATTGATACTATTGATCTATTTGATTCAAGTCATATTTTGTTCATAACACAAACTTTTATTTTTTTGGGTTTTGTTTTTCTTTTAAAACTTTTTGTTTTTATAAAAAATTTATTCTTTTCATGTTTATATCTTACAAATTTACGTTTTTTACTACCTAAATCAGTAAATCCGTAAATCAGTTAACATCAATCCACCCAGCCACCCTCTTGTCCATCCATGATCTATTGATCTATTGATCTATTGATCTATTGATCTAATGATTCAAGTGATATTTTGTTTAACTAACACAAAACTTTTTTTATTTTGTTGTTGTTTTCTTAAACATTTTTGTTTTTAACAAACTAAAATTTTTTTCATTTTATGTTTATAACTTAAAAATTTGCATTTTTACATAACCCTAAATCAGTAAATCAGTTAAAAACCACCACCCCACCCTCCTACCCTTCCCATGATCTATTGATTATTGATTCAAGTCATCTATTGATCTAATGATTTAAGTCATATTCAATAAGTAGCTTTTTGTATAAACATAACAAAAAATAAATTCTTTGCTGTAGTTGTTGTTGTTAAAATGTCGCGTTTGTTGTTTTGCATTTGTTGCAGTTGTTTGATGTTGTTGTTGTTGTTGAATATGTTGTTGAAATGTTGTTGTTGTTGTTGTTGTTGTTGTTGTTGTTGTTGGTTGCGGTTGTTGTTAAATATATCAAACGTTCAAGTTGAATGAAAATTACAACACTTTTTTCCAAACACTATCTAATTTTACATTAACATTATAAATATTGAAAACTAAACAAAAATATATCTCATCCTAACCTACTGATATACAGCATTCATTCACAAGGTAACTAAAATTAGAAGTTTCAACTTACCACAGAAGTTCACTCATAGCAATCTCAATCTTTACTATTCACAACCGCACAAAATATTATTATTATTATTATTATTATTATTATTATTATTATTATTATTATTATTATTATTATTATTTTTTATTATTATTATTATTATTATTATTATTATTAATTTTATTATTATTTTATTATTATTAAATTATTCCACATAGATCTCACAACACTAATAACGCGTGATCACTTTGCCTGCAGGTCCACAACTATAACATTGGTTGTAAATTGTTCTCTACCAGACACCTATACATTACGTAATCTTGTTACGCTCAAGGGATAGCCAATCAGAGAACTGCATTTGCTAAGCCATCACGAACAGCCAATGAAATTCGAAGAATGACTCATTAATCTTAATATCTTTTGACACATGTGAAGGGTAACGAGATTTATTACTTTGTTCCCGATATCTTTTGACACATGAGAAGGGTGGCGAGATTTATTACTTTGTTCCCCTTATGTTCGTACTTAACATCTGTTTTTATCTTAAACAGTAGTTTTAATTATTATTATTATTCATTATTATTATTATTATTATATTATTATTATTATTATTATTATTTTATTATTTTATATTATCTATATATGTATATGAACATAACAAATCTAACATACCACCACACACACACATTCACACACACAACACACACACACCACACAGCCACACACACACACCACACACACACACACACACACACACACACCACACACACACACACACAGCACACACACACACACAACACACACACACACACCACACACACACCACACACACACACACAACAACACCACACACACACACAACACACACACACACACACACCACATTTTCCAAACACACACACCACACACACACACACACACACACACCACACACACCACACACACACAACACACACACACAGCTCCCACACACACACACACACACCACCACCCACCACACACACACCACACACACCACACACACAATTCTTCACACCACACAACACACACACACACACACAATAATTATAGACATTTTACTTATTACATTAGCCTGGCAATCATCGTACTAACTAACTGATCACATGACTGCTATTTCAGCATTACAAAACCGTAACTATTCCACACTTTTTTTTTCAAGCATATCTCTAACAAATCAATGTTCATTTACATTACACTATCGAATTACGTTAGCATTTCGAGTTCATTTCGGCCAAAAAATAGCAACACAAAACGAGTTTTTATATACCTAATCGCAACGAATATTATGCTCAACGTAACAAAGTTTTTACATTAATAAAGCTAACATAACATAACCTGAACTAAGAATATAATGTACAACGACAAACCTAACACAGCTTACGCACTAATAAACTGTTAACATTAACAAAGTTCCACACTTAACACCAGTAAGTAACTAGCATTGCATACAAAACGTAACCTATTCCTACTTTTTCCAAGCATATCTCTAACATATTAACGTTAATTTTACATTGACACAGTCATATTTAACAAAAAATTTATCATAAACCTTGTCTAATCATCATACAGACAACGGAATAATTGCTAACATAACAAAAGTTGTAACGCAAACATAACATAAAAAATAAGTTCTTTTGAATAAAATATCATAGTAAATTGTATTAGTTACAGATTTTTTAAAGCAGTAAATCAGTAAATCGTAAAATCAAACTTCAACCCTTCCCGCCACGCCCTCCTACCACGCACGACTTTTGATCTATTGATCTATTGATTCTGGTCACATTTCGAGTATCATTTCGGATTAATACATAACACAAAATAAGTTCTTTATATACTGAGCCATCGAAATATATGGGTATCGTAACAAGTTTTTAACATTTATAAGCTACATAACATAACCTGAACTAAGAATATAATGTACAACGACAAACCTAACACACATACGGGCGAATAAACTACTAACATTAACAATTCTGCACTTAACAACAGTAAAAGTACCTAACACATCGTACAAAACGTAACCTATTACCTCTTTTTCAAGCATATCTCTAGCATTATCTATAGTTAATTTTACATTAAGCATCGCAATATTTAACAAATTTAGCCATACCCTGTCTAATCATCATAAAGACAACGAATATATTGCTAACGGTACCAAATTTTTTTACATCAACTTTGAATATTTAACAAAATTTATCATAATCCTTGTCTAATTATCATACAGACCAACGAAATAACTGCAAACATAACAAAGTTTTTATCCAAACATAACATAAAAATAAGTTCTTTGGAATACAATATCATAGTAAATTGTAATAAATTTTACTGATTTTAAAGCAGCAAATCAGTAAAGTCAAAAACATCAACCCCTTCCCCACCCTTCCTACCCACGACCTTTTGATCTATTGATCTATTTGATTCAAGTCATATTCATTTAAAGTATCATTTCGGATAAACATAAAGAAAAATAGTTTCTTTATAATACTAGCCATCGAGGTATAATGTATTGTAACAAAGTTTTTTTAACATATAAGCTAACATCACAATAACCTGACTAGAATAGTAATGACAACGAAAACCTAACCCATAGCGGGCGAATAACTACTAACATTAACAATTTCTTGCACTTAACAACAACAGTAAAGTAACTAACACATCGTACAAAACGTAACCTATTCACACTTTTCAAGCATATATATCTCTAGCATATCTATGTTAATTTTACATTAACATCGCAATATTTAATCAAAAATTTAGCATAACCCAGTCTAATCATCATACAGACAACGAATATATTGCTAACGTAACAAATTTTTTTACATCAACTTCGTAATATTTAACCCAAAATTTATCATAACCTTGTCTAAATTATCATACAGACCAACGAACATAATTGCAACATAACAAAGTTTTATCCAAACATAACATAAAAATAAGTTCTTTGAATACAATATCATAGTAAATTGTAATAATTTACTGATTTTAAAGCAGTAAATCATAAATCAGTAAATCAAACGCAATCACCTCCCCACCCTCCTAACAGACCTTTTGATCTATTGATTCTTGTCATATTCATGTCAATATTCGAGTATCATTTTCGATAAACATAACAAAAAATAAGTTTTTATATACTAACCAACGAATATATGGTATCGTAACAAAGTTTTTACATTAATAAAAGCTAACATAATATAACCTGAAAATAAAGAATATAATGTACAACGACAAACCTAACACACCATACGGGCGAATAAACTACTAACATTAAACAAAATTTCTGCAGCTTAACAACAGTAAGTACCTAACACTTCGTACAAAAACGTAACCTTCACACTTTTTCAAGCATAACTCTAGCATATTATTGTTAATTTTAAACATTAACCATCGCAATATTTCACAAAATTTAGCATACCCCAGTCTAATCATCATCACAGACAACGATAAATTGCTAACGTACAAATTTTTTTACCATCACTACGTAATATTTACAAAAATTCATCATAACCGTGTCTAATATCATAATCCCCAACGAATAATTGCAAGTCATAACAAAGTTATACTTTATATTTATACATAAAAATAAACAAATTCTTATCACTGACATAACATAAAATAAAGTTCTTTATATAAATATCACAGTAAAGCGTAATAGTTTTAATATATATATATATATATATATATATATATATATTATATTATATATATATATATATATATATATATATATGTATAACTTAATATATATTTAATATATATATATATATATATATATATATATATATAAAGTAATCATTGTCTTAAATATTTGTACTGTTATATAACATATGAGGTGATGCCGTGGTAGTTACTTACTGATATTAATCAGTGTACTTTGATAATGTTGACTGTTTATTCATACGTAAGGTAAGTTTTGTAAAATATGAGAAGATGGTTTCGATCTACCAGTCGCCCCAACCAGAGACCGTAATCTTATCACTTACGCCATCACCTCATATGTTATATAACAGTACAAATATTTAAGACAATGATTACTTTATATATATATATATATATATATATATATATTATGTATATTATATATATATATATATATATATATATTTTTATATATATATATATATATATATATATATATATATTAACTATTACGCTTTACTGTGATATTTTATTCAAAGAACTTATTTTAATGTAATGCCAGGATAAAATTTTGTTATTTTTAAGTGTTATCGTTGGTCTGTATGATAATTAGACCGGTTATGATAAATTTTTGTTAATATTACTGTGTCAATGTAAAATTAAACGTTAATAATGTTAGAGATAGCTTGGAAAAGTGAATGGTACGTTTTGTATGTAAGAGTTAGTTACTTTACTGGTGTTAAATGTGGAACTTTGTTAATGTTAACATTTATTAGTGCGTAAGCTGTGTTAGGTTTGTCGTTGTACAATTATTTTCTTAGTTCATATGCTGCTATGTAGCTTTATTAATGTTGAAACAATGTTTGTTAGCCTATATTCGTTGGTTAGTATATAAAGAATTCATTTTTGTGCTATGTTTTATCCGAATGATACTCGAAATGCTACGTAATTCGATAGTGTTTAATGTAAAATTAACATTGAATATGTTAGAGTATGCTTGAAAAAAAAATGTGAATAGGTTACGTTTTGTACGCTGTTGTAGGTAACTTTACTGTGATCAGTAGTTAGTACATGATTGCCAGGTAATGTAATAAGTAAGTGGTCTCAATTATTTGTGAGTGTGTGTGGGTGTGTTGTGTGTGTGTGTGTTGTGGTATGTTAGATTTGTTATGTTTATATACATATATGTTGATCATAATAAATCATAATAATAAATAATCAATAATAATAATAATAATAATAATAATAAAACTACTGTTTAAGATAAAAAACAGATGTTAAGTAAGGACATAAGGGGAACAAAGTAATAAATCTCGCCACCCTTCTCATGTGTCAAAAGATATCGGGTACAAAGTAATAAATCTCGTTACCTTCACATGTGTCAAAAGATATTAAGGATTAATGAGTCATTCCTCGATTTTCATTGGCTTTCGTGATGGCTTAGCAAATGCAGTTCTCTGATTGGCTATCCCTTGAGCGTAACAGATTACGTAATGTATAGGTGTCTGGTAGAGAACAATTCTCACCAACCAATGTTTAATAGTTGCTGGACCTGCAGCGCAAAGTGGATCGCAACGCGTTATAGTGTTGTGGGAGCCTCTATGTGAATATAATAATAATAATAATAATAATAATAATAATATAATAATAATAATATATATAATAATAATAATAATATTTGTGGAATATTTTAGTAAAGATTGAGATTGCTATGATGACTTCTGCTGGTAAGTTTGAAACTTCTAATTTTAGTTACCTTGTGAATGAATGCTGTATATCAGTTAGGTTAGGATGAGATATATTTTTGTTTAGTTTTCAAATTATAATGTTAATGTAAAATTAGATATGTTTGAAAAGTGTTGTATATTTTCATTCAACTTGAACGTTTGATATATTTTACAACAACGAACAACAAAACAACAACAACAAAACCAACACCATTTCAACACAACACCCAACATTTCAACAAAACAACAACATTTCAACAGACACAACATCAACAATGGCAAACAAATGACCAACGCGACATTTCAACAACACCAGCTACAGCAAAGAATTTATTTTTTTGTTATGTCTAAACAAAAAAGATACTTATAATCATGACTTGAATCATTAGATCAAAATAAGATCAATAGATCAATAGATCATGGAAGGGTAGGAGGGGTGGGGTGGGTGGTTTGATTAACTGATTTTCAGTTTTACTGACTCTAAAGTCAGTAAAACTGAAATTTTTTTTACGTTATAAACATTGAAATAAATTTTTTATAAAACAAAAAGTTTTAAAGAAAACAAAACCAAAATAAATAAAAGTTTTTGTGTTATGTTAAACAAAATATCACTTGAATCATTAGATCAATAGATCAATAGATCAATAGATCATGGATGGACAGAAGTGTAGGTTGGGTGGATTGATTTAACTGATTTACTGATTTACTGTTTTAGGGTATGTAAAAAACGTAAATTTGTAATTTATGAACTTGCACGGAATAATTTTTTTAATTAAAAAACAAAAAGTTTTAAAGAAAACAAAACAAAATAAATAAAAGTTTTTTGTGTTGTTATACAAAATATGACTGAATCAATAGATTCAATAGATCAATAGATCACAGATGGACATGAAGGGTAGGAGGGTGGGGTGGGTGGTTTGATTTAACTGATTTACTGCTTTAAGGTTGTAAAATGCAAATTTTTTAGGCTATAAACATAAAAAGAATAAATTTTTAGTAAAAACAAAAAGTTTTAAAGAAAAGAAAACAAAAATAAATAAAAATTTGAAAAATAAAGTTCGAAAAATAAAATTTTTAAAAATTAAAATAAAAAAAGTTAAACATATAAATGTAAAATAAAACTTATAAAAAAAAAAATAAGTTAGAAAAATAATATTTTATAAAAATTAAAAAAAAAAAAAATTCAACACAAAGTATAAATGTAAAATAAAACTTATAAAAAAAATAAATTGAATAAAAAACAAACAAAAAAATTATATTAGTTAACGTTTATAAAAAGAAAATGAGATTTGAAAATATAAATGTCAGTCTTCAACATTTAGAAAACGGGTTATCTTTGCAAGATGCAATGCAATTGACGACATGTACATGTTAGAACAGAGGCAGTTATGTGCTATTGTATTATTAACGCATGTTTTTACTAAACTCGACCCGCACCGGCTCCAGCACCGGTGCCGGTAAAAACTCTGTCTCCTTCTCAGACTCTTTCCTTCATCCTTCTTCCTTCCTCCTTCCATTCTTCCTCTGTTTTGCACTCCATGCATTTTTTCCAGTCGGGACTTCCCTCCGTTGGGGGTCCCAGACACCCTTTACGAACTTACAATCCTCATATTCGAGGATTATCAACCTTATAAACATTATTTTGATATAAATATGGACAAAGAAATATTTTATTAACTTAGCACCGCACGGCTTCCAGCAGCCGGTGCCGAGCGCAAACTCTACTCCTCTGACTCAGCTCCTCTCCAACTCTTTCCTTTTCTGACTCCCTTCATCCATCCTTCCTCCTTCTTCCATCTTCCTTTCTTCTTCTGTTTTGCATTCCATGCATTTTTTTTCAGTCGGGGCCCTCTCCGTTGGGGGCCCCAGACACCCTTTACGGACTTATAACCGTCATTTTCAAGATCTACAGGTTCAATAACATATATTTTGATATAAATATGGGACTAAACGAATATTTATTAACTCAGCACCGCACGGCTCCAGCACCGGTGCGGATGCCAACTCCTACTCCTCTGACTCAGACTCCTTCTCCAACTCTTTTCTTCCTCATGACCTCCTCCTTCATCCATCTTCCTCCTTTTTTTCCAGCCATGCTTCACTTTTTTCTTCCTCTGTTTTGCATTCCATGCATTTCTTCTTTTTTAAGGAGGGGACCCCCTCCGGGGGGGGGGGGAAATCCCTGAACTCCGAAACCGAATCCGACTCGGAATCCTTTTCAACTCCGGAATCCTTACCCAGCCTCGCAAATTTCAGCTTCTACGATCATTTTAATTTTTAGGGGGGCTGCGCCCCTACCCCTTAAGGGGGGGGACGCATGGGTACGTAATCCTGTGCGGGGCGGGGCCATATATACGGTTTATAATATATATTCTATATTTATTTATTTATTTTTTATTTATTTATTTATTTATTTATTAATTAATTAATTAATTAATTTATTAATTTATTTAATTAATTAATTAATTTTTTATTGTTTCGAAAAAAGCTTTCGCTTTTTTTCCGTCGATAAAAGGTGGAGGAAATTACACGGTACTTAACTCCCCACGGTGATTAACTTCCCGCGATATCGTCGGTCGCGTTAGGCTTTAGTGGCCTCCATATAGGCTTCAACTACATGCGATATAAATCGACTGAATTTTAAATCTAATTTTCTTTCGATTTATTTTTTAGTGTTAAACAACCAGAGCACGTAAGAAAGACGATTAAACATCGATATCGGGGGGTACATCGTCACGATAAATCGATTGGAACCATCAAAAATGATCTACCAATCATTTAAAACCTTCTAGGAACCAAAAAGCCCCCTTTGGGGGGCTCCGCCCCACTTCTGGGGCTAAAACCCTTGAGTTCAGGCTCAGAACCTCGGAAAGTCGGTCCTTCCGCAACCTTAAATTTCGAGTCTCACCGACCTTAAAAACCCTAGGTTTGATTACCTAAAGGAATACCATAGGGTAAACCACAAAGATGGTAGGAGTCGGGGTCTTTCGGCAGTTTTGGCGGTTAGTTTCCAAAACCTTCGAAAATGGTTTTCAAGTCTTTGCCTTCGACTTGCAGGGCTGCCAATGGGAAAAATCCCCAAAATCCTCCGGAGTTGGGGATCTTACCTGAATTATGGACAAAACGCTAAAAATGCTAAAAAAGAACAAATTTAACGGATTAGGTTGCCAGATTTAACGACAAATCTGGCTTCCGTTACTTTTTTAACGTTTTGACAAGGAAAAGTATCGGATTAACGGTTTGGCGGTTAGTTTCCCACCCCTTACTACTCGTTGGGTCAAGTGGGCTGGAATGTGTTTAATAAATAATGGAGGTATCTGGAGGTGGAGGGGTAAGTGTTTTGTTCATGCTTGAGTAGTATAATGCTGCTACCTAAGTAGCAAAGTTTTGAAAAAATTTCTTACTTTTAATATATGGGAAGAAGATTAACACATGCACAGGAAAGTGGATTTCTAAATTTT
Source organism: Trachelipus rathkii (assembly GCA_015478945.1). Classification (NCBI taxonomy): domain Eukaryota; kingdom Metazoa; phylum Arthropoda; class Malacostraca; order Isopoda; family Trachelipodidae; genus Trachelipus; species Trachelipus rathkii. The sequence goes on along the minus strand of JABUQX010108708.1, from coordinate 29,075 downwards.
ATCCTGATTATTTAGCAGGTTTTATTGCTTTCAGGGTAAAAGATATCCGATTCGTTTCCAAAAATCATGATTACAGATCAAATCCTATACTTATACAATTATAAACCGGTAAAGTTGGTCTATCATGTAGACTTAAACATTAAAAGCTAAAAATTTACCACAAGGATTTTGTCAATTTGTTTTTGTAATTTACTGAACTGTCCACCGAGTTCTGCCTCAATTGAATGGGTGTTTTCTACATTTCGTCTAGTTTTTACCAAGTTAAGGAATTGACTAGATATTGCAAAACTACAAAACTTGTCAAAATTAATAGGCAATTAAACTTAAGCAGTGTCGCTAGAGAAAGCGACCAGCATTAACGGAATGATTTATGGATGGATCAATTAAGCTGTCGAAAAAATTCGTTATGGCCCTCCAGATGTCTAAATTGGAATCGTAACGAGAAAATTTTCGTTTTGAGTCTGCATATCCGTGACCCTCAAGAGGAGATTGATTAGTAACATATCGAAAGAAAACTAAAAAATCTTGACTATGGGACTTTGGTTGGCCCATTGGTTTTCGAAATTGTTATTCGAGGGAGGAGTCTTCTCCGTGGCGTTAATTTTGTATCCCTAAAAGAAAGTTGTTATCCATGGCCCATAGTAAAAGAAGTTAATTGGCAGAGGGTGGGGGAAGACACACCGCAGCTAAAATTGCTGACCAAAGGGAAGCCCCATGAGCATCGAAAATGCCCGGTAGGCGGGGGTTGAATGTAGAAAAAAATTGTCTTGGAAAACGTGGAGCAGTCTAAGAATATGTCTCATACGTGAGAGCTGTCATATTTTTCTCGGTGTTTTGTGTCCACCCTCTTTCTTTTTGTTGTTCGAAGACCGAACTTATATTGTGGAATTCATATTTTTGGGCAGTCTGGAGATTTGTTTCAGGTAGATGCTGTGACAATTTTTTTAAGCAAGAAAAAAATATGAACTCTCATTTTGTCTCGTTAATATGTATATTTAGTCACTATTTTCCCTAATTAATAGTATAGTGAATAGAGGCTTAGGGGGGGGAGTCGTTTATTTTCCCTATGTGATTGACCCGGGTCCAAGTTCGGCGTGTGATTTCTCGTAGCTGTCAAGGTAACAGAATCTTGGATATGGAAACAAAAAGGGTGATGTTCTAATTCAGTCCCATCATTGCAACTACATTGAGGAGCTAATTCGGTATTCTATCTCACTGTCGTAAGTTCCGGTACCCGGTGAGATGTAGGATATAAGATCGGTATAGTAAGTACACTTCCGCCCCCCTTTTTTTCATTCATGTGATTACTGAAGACTGGGTAAAGAATCGCCTGCCACCTACCGCTCGTCAATCTGTGGAAGACGGAGAGGTGATTTTAAGTATCGGCCCTAGTGTCCTCTTTTATATTAGCAATGTATTTTGTCCTCAATCTTGGAAACTATATGATTGTACATAATTGCGCACAGCTCTCGCCCCTACATATAGGCATATGTGTGTTTGAGACTTATTAAAGAACGCCATTCACTCCAAATTCCTTCGTCACTATTATTTCCGTCTGTTGCATGCAGTCTTCTACTTCCTTACACCTATAAAGGACTCCGTGCACTTCGGGTTTGGGGTTCCTAAAGCTTGCGAGACAACCAAAGGCAAGGTGGAACTTGCCCCTTCGAGGACATCTTTCTAATACTTCCCTTTTTATCCCACTTTTTTTTTTTTGGTATTGGCTAATTCCTCATCTCCACACTTTTCAAAAAAGAAAAAAACGGTGGGGTTATAGAAAAAAGTAAAGGAGAGAGGAATTGGGAAAAATATGTCTACGTAAGACAGGAGCTAAGCGAAGGAAAGATAAAGGCCATATTACAGGCATAAACAGTGAACCTTGCAGCATTAGTTATGAAGGTTAACCACCTTTATTATTAATTTATTGCCTATAATATATATATATATATATATATATATATATATATATATATACTATTATATATATATATATATATATATATATATATATATATATATATATATATATATATATATATATATATATAATTTTTAAAATTTTCAATTCGGAGCGAGTCAAATCGAAACACTAATTCGCCATGTTGTCTTATGGAAATCAGAAAGGGTGAAGAATTTTAGATTTCATGAATATATTTGAGGTCATAAAAATTGAGTGTTTTCAGTCCTCAGAATAATGCCGGGTTTACACACAACCGTACTCAAGCTACGCTCAAGCCACAGTCACAGGGTGGTCATACTACACGTAAAATAACCCCCCCCCCTATTTTTTTTGAACGACGACATTCACACTTTAAAACCAATTATGGGACGAACCTTGCTTTAGACCGTTTTTTTTTTTTTTTTTTTTTTTTTTTTTTTTTTTTTTTTTTTGTTGTTGTTGTTGTGCAAGTATTGGAATCTTAAAAGCAATATTTTGCCGTCATAATCGTATACTTCATAATAAATGCTGAAAGTTTATGTAATTAGAGAAGAAAAAGTTAATTGTTGATGATAATATTTCGAATACTTTTACAGAACTTTAATTAAATCATCATATATATAAAATAACTTTTTCCATTCTGTTAAATTAGGAGCTTTAATGAAATTCTCTACAGTAAATGCATTCCTTGACCTTTTCTCTTACTTACATTAAACTGCAACGAAAAACATACACAGAAGCGTGAATACATGCACACACGCAAATATATATATATATATATATATATATATATATATATATATATATATATATATATATATATATATATATATATATATATATATATATATATATATATAAAATAATATATACTAATATATATATATATATATATATATATATATATATATATATATATATATATATATATATATATATATATATATATATATATATATATATATATATATATATATATATATATATATATAGAGAGAGAGAGAGAGAGAGAGAGAGAAAGGCGACCATTTTTTTAAACTTTACTTGAAAAAAAAAAAACGTTTAAAAATATCGTTTTAAAAACTCTATCTGGTCGGAATTTGATGTAACAAACCATAAAAAAAAAAACGATTGAGTGGAAAGGAAAAAGTTATCCACATTTTCGTCTTTCGGAAAATATCATTTAGGAGTAAACAAATTTTAGATCCTGATCACAATAAATCATACACCAAAAGACAGATCTGGCCCAACCATTCTAAATCTGCTATAAATAAAAATGAAAATAAATTGAGTAAAAAATATTGAAAATAATGAAAAAAATTATAAAGAAAACCTTTTTTTTTGGGGGGGGGCACAAACGGAGCTAAAATCGTATATATATATATATATACTGTATATAGAAAAAAAACATACACAGAAGCGCGAATACATGCACACTATATATATATATATATATATATATATATATTTATATATATATATATATATATATATATATATATATATATATATATATATATATATATATATATATATATATATATATATATATATATATATATATATATATATATATTTTAATATATATATATATATATATATATATATATATATATATATATATATATATATATATATATATATATATATATATATATATATATATATATATATATATATATATATATATATATATATATATATATATATATATATATATGGTATATTATATACAGTCATATATTTCAACCAAGCTAAATTTTAATGACTCAAACAATATACGCTAAGTGTTAGTTTATTTCAAGAAAAATACGCTTTTTGAAATCATATACGTAAGAAATTTTGCCTGTGAACAATTTGCATGAGTTTTATTGTTGAAATCTTTCGAAATAATAATATTAAAAGAAGCAGCAGGACACACGGGCAACCTTTTCATGAATGTCCCTCAAATAGGGTTTCGACGACGTTGCTTCTCAATTTCGTTTCAGTAGGATTTTTCTTAACTGAATTAATGTTCTCCTTTTTTGCTTTTATCTTGGGTTTTATCATAAAAGTTAGGAAGTTGTTAGGAAGATTATATATATATATATATATATATATATATTTGTTATTTTATATTGTTTTTTATAAAAATATATATATATTAAATAAAAAAAATATATATATATATATATATATATATATATATATATATATATATATATATATATATATATATATATATATATATATATATATATATATATATATATTATTTTGTTCTTGATGGAGCTATTATTATTATTTTTATTATTATTATTATTATTATTATTATTATTATTATTATTATTATTATTATTATTATTATTATTATTTTTATTAACATTATTATTGTTATTACTGTGATTCTTTAGTAGAAGGAGAGCTTTTTCCTTACAAAGTAAATGAACATTAAAAAAAAATTGTTTTTAAAATTCGGGAATTCGAAATAAGGTTTTAATTAAATGTAATAAAAAAATAATAAAAGGCCAACATTAAAAATTTAAATTGAAAAGGAAAAATAGGTATTATTGTTATTGTTGTTGTTTTTAGGGAAATTACTTTTGTTGTCATTGTTATAAATAAAAATAACAGATTATTGTTTTTTTTTTCGTTTTCGCTGACTGTGCTTTTAATTTTGTTTGGATAGTATGGCAAAGTAAACAATAAATTGTATGTTTCTTTTATTATCGAAATTACAACAAATTGCCTTTATTATTATTATTATTATAATAACTCGACGGTTTCTCGTCATTTTAATGGCGTCGTTTCTTTTAGTTTGAAGCCATTTTACTGTTGCTCTCAAGTGTTTTCTGCTTACTTAACTTGCGGGATTTTTAAAAATTATGCCATTTGGTTGTAAGGATGAACGGTGGTTATGTACTTCTTTATTGAAGAGGGAGAAATCATTTGATGGAACTTGATTACAAAGTATTATAATCAGTGTTTTTTAATGCAGAACTAGTTTATTTAATATATATATATATATATATATATATATATATATATATATATATATATATATATATATATATATATATATATATATATATATATATATATATATATATATATATATATATATATATATATATATATATATATATATATATAATTGTTTTTTTTTGTGTAATATTGATGCTACCGAAAATTTTATTTAAATTAGAAAATTTAAATAACATGAGGAAGTAATTAATTATTTTTACATATTTCAGAGGAATTGCAATGAAAATAGTTAAACATTTTAGACCATTAATTTGTACTGTCAAAATAGCACATTTAAATACCCGTGCTTCACATTTTATTTTATTTTTATTACTAATTTAATGGAAGTCATTTTTAATTTTCATAAATGGTAATATATTAAATTGCTAAAATGGTAATTTTGATTATAAAAAAAATATATATAAAAATAGTATATAAAAAAAAAAAGAATATATATATATATATATATATATATATATATATATATATATATATATATATATATATATATATATATATATATATATATATATAATATAAATAATAATAAAATTTATACAACCTTATCTGAAGAAGTTAAAAAAAAAAAAAATTTCTAATTGTTTAGATAACTGCGCGCTGAACTGAATCTATTGTCTGTATAAAGTTATATTTACTTTTTTCCCCTTCCCAATGGCGGCTATTAAATAAAAATTACAAAGATTTTTTTAAAAATAAATATCAATAAAATATTGCGGGAAAATTGTTCCGAATTCCTTATCCTCTTAATTTCAATTTTGTCCTTGTAATTACGGACAATACAAACAAATTGAAATTGTTTTCTATTCTGATAGCTAATTATAATTAAAGAAATATATATATATATATATATATATATATATATATATATATATATATATATATATATATATATATATATTATATATATATATATATATATATATATATATATATATATATATATATATATATATATATATATATATATATATATACAGTGGCGTATTTAGGGGGGGCCAGGGGGGCCATGGCCCCCCCCGAAATTTTCTAGACACTAAAAATTTTTAGGTATCATATCCGTTAATAATATAAAGTGCAGAAGTTAAATTAATTTTATATAATTCGTCGCTGTCAGGAACAAATCTCGTAAGTCCATTAGTTAAAACTAAACTTGAAACCATCAGAGAAAATGCAACATTAGAATTTCAGCTGATTTTTGAAGAATGTGTAAGCGCACCTGAATTGAGTATTGAAATTGCTGTACCAAGAATTAACAAATTCCAAAAAAAAAAAAAAAAAAAATACAGACCCAAATTCCTACTTTCGACCCACAGACCTATTTATCGCACACTCATTTTTATACCATTTTGGATGATTTAATTCAGCATTAGGAGAGAGATTTTTAAATTTTCCTTGCAATTTGTCCTACCGAACGGGTAGGTGCCATATGAGAAGATAAAGATTGTGTAATATTTACAAGGAAGATCTCGAAAGCCCAAATGAAGATTTAGTAAAGCAGAATGGGATTTAAGTTGAAATGGTATCACAGCACAGGTCGCCCAAAAACTCGCAATAGATGGACTAGTTTCTTGTTCGCAGTCACAATTTCCAAATATTTACATCATGTTACAAA
>JABUQX010108708.1:5000-20000 GCA_015478945.1 Trachelipus rathkii | reverse complement strand
GCATTTTAAATAGATAAATGAATTGCATAGACTAGTGAATTAATTATCTGGACTTGCAGCAACATGCTCCTCTCTGCCATATGTTTCACTCAAGTCAATATACACTCTCATAGTTTTAGGCGAGGCTTTTATTTAGACCAATTATGCCTCTTTTTCTTGGAGCTAAATTTTAGTTGCCTTATGTTATTTAATTTTTGTAATTATAGTATTTGTTATACAGTAAGATTATTCCTATATCGCACCCTATTAACATTATTAAGTATTATCAAAACGCAATACAGTTTACTTTTCAATTATTAAGTTTTTTGGGTATTAAATTATCATGTACCAAATGAGTGAATAATATTAACCATGAAAATATAAAATTTTACAACTGATATTAAGTTTCCCTTAATAATATTTTATTCAATGTTAAAAGAAAATTATTTTAATAACTTTTAAGTACATTTGGCAATTGTTAATTAATTCTTTAAACAGAATAAGTACACTAACAGCGATAATTAGATAATTTAACAATATCCTAAATATGCATCCACTTTCTTTTAGTTCTTAACTATTGGTACCTATTTACGTCCTTAATTGGCACTGTTTGATAGAACCATAGCTCTGCTATAGTAATTGTTATTTCCTTCCTTCATAAAGGAATTACCCATGGAAGAGGAACAATTCATCTTTTTTATTGTAGCATTTTATGCAATTCCGGGAGGAGTTTCGCTTCTTTCATTTTAATAATAATAATAATAATAATAATAATAATAATAATAATAATAATAATAATAATTATTATTATTATTATTATTATTATTATTATTATTATTATTATTATTTATTATTTATTATTTATTATTTATTATTTATTATTTATTATTATTATTATTATTATTATTATTATTATTATTATTATTATTATTATTATTATTATTATTATTATCATTATCATTATCATTATTATTATTATTATTATTATTATTATTATCAATATAATTATTATTATTATTACTATTATTATTGTTTGAATCTCTAAATATTAAAATTTTTATTTAAGCTCTTCGATGGTTTTTTTTCTAATTGTAAAATATATCTCAAATTTTTCTTAATTACTAAATAGCGCATAATACTAATATAATTAACCAAAAAAACATTGTTATATATCTTATCCATGCACTTTCATATTTCTTTTCAAATGGCTATTTTTTGTCTTATCCTATTTTTCCTATCCTTCGTTTGTTGCCACCCTTTCTTGCTATTCTTGGGGGCTGGTTTTGAGAAGTTTTTTTTTTTGTGTGTGTGTCCATCTGAATGAGTTAGTTACGTGAGTTTGGATAAATGTAAACATTTTTGTCCTCTGAGCCTTCCCCACTCTTTTCATTGCTTAAGTTGTTTCTTGTGTGGTTTCTTATGACAGACCTCGTTAGGATTTAAAACTTTAAGTTCTTGAAAAAGTCACTTTCCACTCCAACTTTGTTCTTGTTGATGTCATTCTTGGCTGTTGTTTTTCACATGCACTGATTTTTATTAATTAAGGTATTTTTAATTATATCGATTTAATATCGAGGATGATTTTTGCTTGTCACTCTGGAGGCCTCCATTTGTCTTATTTAGGTTTGATAAAACACCAATAATGCTCTATGATTTTAATGAATAAATTCCTAAATGGCGGACAAACGCAAAAGCAATGCTAATAATTAATTAATTGGATATTCCAAAATGTGATATAATAAACACACCCTTCTGAGCGCTGAATCTGATCTATCAAATCTTTGTTCTAATGCACTTTTAATAGATAAATAAAATACACAGGCTAGTGAATTAATTATATGGACTTGCAGCAGGATGCCCGAAAGGGTACCCGCTCTATGCGCTATAGCTCGCCCAGTCACTATAGAATAATACACTCTCATAGTTTTAGACGAAGCTTTTATTTTGACCAATCAGGCCTCTTTTTCTTGGTGCTATAATTTAGTTACCTTATATTAATTATTTAATTTATTGAATTTCTTTATTTGTTATACAGTGAAATTATTCCTATAACGTACAAAGTTAACAATTTTAAGTATTGTCCAAGCCCAATATATATATATATATATATATATATATAATTATATATATATTATATATATATGTTTTTAATATATATAATATATATATATATATAATATATATAATATATAAAGAATATATAAAATAATATAGTATATATAATAAAAAAATCATAATATATATATTTATATATATACGATATATATAATTAATATAATATTATATATATATATATATATATATATATATATATTACTGTATAATATAATATATTATATATATACTGTTAATCATTTCCTTGCATGCTATTTTCGTTCAATTTAGCAGGGGTGTGGTGAGCGCTTTGCTTTTTTTTTACTCTAAAATGAAATAAAAGTTTAGAAAAAGTTCAATTCGTTTTTTATTAATTTAATAGAATATTATATCTTTATATATTTATTATTCATTATTTATTTGTTTATTCATTTTTTGAAAAACGAATACGCATCGGAAATATTGAAAATTAAAAATCGCAAATGTTAGTGTCCGGTTGTCGTCAGATAATCGCGTCTTCAATTTCGGCAGTCTGTAGCCCTTAAAATTTTGATTATTATTTTACATAATTCAATACAAAAAAATTTACCTTCAACGATTTGAAGATATATATATGTATATATATATATATTATATATATAATAATAATAGATTATATATATATAAATATATTATATAATAATAATATATATATATATTATATATATATTATATATATATATAATATATACTAGTGAAAATATATATATATAATTAATATTATTATATATACTATATATATATATATATATAATTTATATACTATATAATATATATAATATATATATATAATAATATATATATATATATATAATAAATAATATATATATATAAATATATATATATTATCATCATTTAATCCCAACTTTCGTCTCCCATTACTGGGGGTAAGATGCGTAGCATTCCCGGGAAACAGAAAAGTAGTAAGAAAGAATATTGGAGAAAATCGAAAAGAAAGCCCAGACTTACCACTTTCCTTTATTATACCTTTTAGTGAAAACTTGCTGCAGTCATAAAAAATCCACCCTTGAGCTTCACGGACTGCGACGGGACCCTCACTGTGGCATCTCTTCTCAATAGTAGGATTCCCCCTGCCCAGGTGGGCCACAAGCCATTACCCCCTCAAAATCCTGCCAATCACTCTTATTATGCACCTTGCTTCTCGCATCTGCCAGACTCGCATTCCTCTCCTCCAGACATTTATTATTACATGACTCAATCCACTTTTTTTCGTCTCCCAGCCGGTCTCGAATTCACTGCCACATTCACCACTATATTCCGCTTAACCAACCGACATATCATCCATTCTTTCCACATTACCCAAACCATCTCAACGTACTTGCATTTATTCTCATTTACCCCTTTCTTCACACTCACAACTCTCTAATAGTCATTCCTCATTTTTATCAATTTTCTCACACCTAATACGACCCTAAGATGTCATCTGAACACATTGTATTTTAATCTATACCTCTTATTCCAGCCATGGTTTCTCACTACTATACATTAAACACAGGTAAACAACATACCATCATGCAATGAACCCTAATGCGCAAAGAGCTTAGTCCCTACACTTTAGATTTTATGTACTCCTATATTCCACCAAGGTTTAATCAACAGCATCCAGCAACCTTTGCCTGTCCATTCACAATTAGTACTACATCTTCAGATCATCTGTTCCCTTTCAAAGATTTTAATTACCCATTCCGATATCACTTTTCCAACATATATCCTAAAAATTTAAAGATCAGACACTGTTCCAGTTGTCACCAGTATTCCAAACATAACTCACACCGAGGAACTGCCTCACCCCAAACCCATACCTTTACTTTTATCAAACGTTCTTGTATACCTTTCAATAACACCCATCCTTTTCACACGTCCTGCCAAATCTCTCTACCAATCCTCTCAAACTTTCTCAGATTTGCACCACACAAAAACCAAGTCATCCGCATATAATAGAGGGCCAGTTCTTTCCACTCTTTCCATTCTTCGATCCTTCTAAAACCTTCCCCTGCCCCCCCCCCACTTTAATTCTCTTCCATAACCCCACCTCAAATACAAATTAATAGAACCAGAGGAGTCAAAACACATACCTGCCTATACTCTGCTACTTTAATATTTTTAAAGATACTTTAATTAAAATGCCACAAAATAGTTTCCCCAATATATAAAATATAAATATAATAATCAAATAATATATATATATATATATATATTAGATATAATACTATATATATAGATAATTATATATATGTAATATATATATATATATAATTTGATTCATTCACAATCCACCAACACCATATATCACTAACACCTGCCATAGAGCCTGTTGCAAATCCATAAAACCTGAATACAATTTATTCTTTTTTTTCCTCATTTTCTCAATCATTTGTTCGAATGTAAAGATTTGATCCACACATTTTTCTACCATTTCTAAACGCGCCCCTCTCTTCACCAATCAGTCCTTCAGTCACGCTGCGCATTTCAACCAAAATACCAGTTTATATCTTCCCTACAACATTCAAAAAAACTAATTCCTCTATAAATCATACAGTTACCCTTACCCCCTTACCCAAATGCGGTACTATTATTGCTGATCCTCAAGCCCTCAGAATCTGATGACTCCTCCATAAACGCTTTGTTACACAAACTTCCAATCCACTCTCAGTCACCATCTCGCTCTGTTCTTATCATTTCTACCAGTAATTCATGAATACCTGAAGATTTACCATTCTTCATCTTTCTCACTATACCCATTACCTCCTCCTACTAATAACCTCATTCCCAAAAACCTATTCCTTCTGCACCATCAAAACCACACACATGCCACTATCACCTCTTTCATTACTGCCATGTATGCAGATTTTCGAAGTGTTCCTCTCACACTACCCTCACATCCATTTCATTAGTCGAAAGCACCATCCCTATTCATAATTTTCTAAGCAGATTCGCCATATTCTCATTCTGTAACCTTTCGTGCTTCCTGCCAGAGAGCTTCCATTCCCTTGTAATCCCTATTCATCCTTCTTAAAAACTGTTCATTTACCTCTTTTTTTTTCCTCCCTCTTACGTATATAATTCCAAACATCTTTCTTTTGAAACTTCATCATTGCTTTTATTCAACACGCTTCTTTTTTACTTTTAAACCGGCTTGCATCAGCTCTTCATTCCAACCACTCCGCTCGTCAATATTCTTACTTCGCTACTTATAGCGCATCTATCATATTCTTTTTGCATACTAACAACCGTTTCCTTCATTGTTCCAGATTTGTTTAGTATCAACTTGCTCACATTCAACTGATTTACTTATCCTTATTACCTTGTTCACTTAACTTCTCTCTCTTAATTCTACCTACTTCCTTCCTTATCACATTCCTCTCCATCCAAGCCTCCACTAACTTAATTTTACATAAAACAACATAATGATCTGATAATCCCATTCCTAACCCACTCCGATTTAAACACCCAACCACCGATGCTTCAACAATCTCCTTCACCAAAAGTCATACTTTTACACTCAACGATTCACCACGACCAATCTTTAGTACACTATCATGAATACTCTTGATGTTTAAAGAAAGTATTACTTACACATATACCTCTCTCCTCACAGAAATCAATCACCTTCCTACCATTCTAATTTTCTCCCGACACCCCAAAGCCGCCTGTTATACCATCAGTTTTTTCATCACCTATCCAACCATTTAGGTCACCCAACAATCAATCTGAAGCTCCTACTCATCCCATCGAAAACATCATTCAGATTATCTCAGAAAATTGCACTCTTCAATATTACCCTCAGATGGACCATATGTCACAACCACATATACCTTGACCTTTTCCAACTTAAATTTAACCATTAAAATTCTAGTACTCATACAAACAAAATCTACCATAGCTCTATACCACAGGTCACACATCAGAATTGCAACTCCTTCTCTCTCCCTCTCATTCCTTTCCACACCACTCATTTTCACCGTTTCCTTTCATCTTTGTTTCAGTCACAGCGAGCAAATCAAATTTGTCCTTTTTAAATACATCCATCACCTCTCTCCTCTTCTTATCAACATTTATTCCTTTGACATTCCATGTACCCATACGATTCATACATTTTCGTCGAAAGTTAGAAGGTTTCTTACGGCGATCACGACCTTCTCCGAGGCTTGCATTAGCATTTCCGGCAAAAGATAAGTGATAGTGGGCAGCCAACCCAACTACCACCGTCCCTTTAGTTGCCTTCTACAACACGCAGAACATACGATGTGGGCAGTTCTTTCTCCCCCATACATAAGGATATAAGGGATTGGGATGTCTGTAAGATGTTGTCTAGAAGAGGGGTGTGGATAATAAGTATGTGCATATGATATGTGGATAAAAGGTAGTGTTTGTAAGATATTGTCTGGAGGATGAGTGGGGATATGAACGCAGAAGAGAATGGCGAATCATTAGGCACTGGAATGTCATGGGAGACCATACATACCATAAGCCAAACGGGAGGTAATTTCGTCGCTGCGAGTACGCGCGCTACTCTTCCTATATATATATATATATATATATATATATATATATATATATATATATATATTATATTATATATATATATATATATATATATATAATATATATATATATATATACTGTGCTTAGTAGTAGTGTAGACGGATACTAATACTTATATATGTAGTGAAACGTCATTCATGTTGTGTTGTCAACTGTTCTAATAATTTTTTTTTCAATCAGATCTATTCATTATTTTAATTTCATAATGTTCTGCCACAAAAACAAGAGTATTAATAATGTAAGTGTGAATTTTTAGATATGTAATTTCTTCAATATTTGAGTGGAAGATATTTGCATTTTAAGGTAATTGAACTTTTTATTGATTTGCGGATTAAATACATTTATATTTTATTTTCGTTTATGATAAGGTTTGTGATTGTTGTTCAAAAGAAATCGTTTTTAAGCAGAAACATAAAAGTTCTTTTCATTGAGGAGACGTCTTTTGCAAACTCCTTTTCCGGCTCACAATTTAAAATTTTCCCCCTCTAGCTTCATATTTTTAAAATTGTCGAGTTCTGTTCCTTCATTTTAAAATTTTAAAAATTTATTTTCATTTGAAATTATAGATATGCAAAAATATTTTTCAGTAAAAGAATTTGTTGTTGTTGTTGCTCTTTCTCGGACTCCACCCAAAAAAAAATTTATTGCTCTTTTTCAGCCCTTTTATGTTCAGTTGAACTCGAGGTAACTTCCTATGGTCTCAGAGAAAGATCCTCTTTCATAAGATTCTATTAACATTTTAGGCCAAAGGAGTCCTTACAGCATAAACAAATAAATAGATGATGAAAGACTCATAAAAATTATTTATTTTATGTTCTAAATATTTAAATATACCTATTAATTTTTACATATTTTGTACATAACTCTTTATGAGAATACCCCAAATAAAAAAATAACCTCGCGTCTACTTAATTGTATATATATATATATATATATATATATATATATATATATATATATATATATATATATATATATATATATAATATATATATATATATATATACTATATATATATATATATATATATATAGAGAGAGAGAGAGAGAGAGAGAGAGAGAGAGAGAGAGAGATTTTAATTCACTTTTGTTTATTAGTGGTTCTTATAAACTTAGTCTTTGTAGCCAAGGAAAATAGTAAGGTTTTTTTCAATAATATTTTTATATATAAGCTAAACTCTTAAAAAAGTTAAAATCTTGATCACGCATTTTAATATTTTCCGTGGATATTTCAGTCCAAAATGTTTATAAAAGTTTTGTAATTTTCTTCTCCTTGAAACTTGGTTTTTAAAGTATATTCTATTGAAATTTCATTATTTTATTCTTCTACTTTTTTTGACAATTATTTTGGAATGACGGATACAACAAAGGAATTTTTATTCCTTAGTAACTTTTGTAAACGAGAGGGGAATGTACCCCCAAATTTCGAAATCGTATTATAAGATATATCCCCGCATGATCGAAGGAATGTACCCCCAATTTTCGAAAACATATAAAGCATCCTGCATGATTGAAACTTTGGCATATTCAACATATGTTCAAGTGGTTTCCTTTTCTCAGAATTTTGAAGTTAGTTGAATATGTAAAAAATTTATTATTATTATTATTATTATTATTATTATTATTATTATTATTATTATTATTATTATTATTATTATTATAATGCCACACGGAACTCAAACTATATATATATATATATATATATATATATATATATATATATATATATATATATATATGTATGTATGTATGTATATCATGTTTTAAAGTAATAATTTATAGCCTGACCTATCATAATAATAATAATAATAATAATATAGCTACTCCTTTAAGATAACTATTCTTCTTCATATATAATTTATATATATAATATGATTTATATAATAATAATAATAATAATAATAATAATAATAATATATATATAATATAATAATAATATAATAATAATAATAATAATAATAATAATAATAATAATATATATATATATATAATAATAATAATAATAATAATAATAATAATAATAATAATAGAAATAATATAGTAATGGTAACCCTAATGTATAGAATATAATATACTAATGCTGCTGCTAATAATAATAATAATAATAATAATAATAATAATAATAATAATAATAATAATAATAATATGTGTAATATGTAATAATAATATGTAATAATAATAATAATATATAATAATAATATGGAAATATATGTATATATATAATAATATAATAATAATAATAATATATAATATATAATAATAATATGTAATATAATAATAATAATAATAATAATAATATATATGTAATAATATAACGTATAATATATGTAATAATAATAATAATAACATAATAATATATAATATATATATATATATATATGTATATATGTATGTAATATAATATAATATATATGTAATAATAATAATAACCAATAATAATAACAATATGTATGTATGGCCTGACGGAGATGGAATGCTTAGCCAAAGGAATAAAGAGGATTTGGAAGCATTTTGGGACTTAAATGAGAGAGGGTTTGGAAACAAGTTACTTTAATAATGTGTCAGAAATGTAATTCTTTATTTCAGTTAATTCGTAGTTCATCTCCTTTAAGTTTCTTTAAGTTCAATCAAAGTTTGTACATACAGACAGCATACACACATATATATATATATATATATATATATATATATATATATATATATATATATATATATATATATATATATATATATAACTAATATATATATATATATATTTGTATATAATAGATGTTTATATAACTTAATATATATATATATATATATATATATATATATATATATATATAACTGCTTATATATACTTCTATAAATATATATGGCTTTAGTGTGATAATAAATTTGCAGGGGTGGGAGCTTCTCAAACTATTTACTTAAAAATACCTTATGATAGGACTCTAATCTTCTTAATTATTTATATATATATATATATATATATATATATATATATATATATATATATATATATATATATATATATATATATATATATATATATATATATCAGAGAACACTTATTAAACATGTATTAAATTTTTGGTCCTCCCAGCGGAATAAGATGTGGCCCCAGCATGGGTTCCAAGCAACAATCTATGGATTTAAATAATTACCTTGTTTCACATAGTGATATTGAAAGTGGGAACTTGAATACTGTTCCGAGATACCTTCTTTTTTGGGGAGGTGGATTGGAGCAGTGGTAGAGACTCCTGTACATTGTCTAACGGCGACGCTGGTTGTCAATGGTTTGAATCCTAGAGGAGTGAAATTTTTCTCCGTCTTATATATATATATATATATATATATATATATATATATATATATATGTATATATTCTTATATAATAATATATATATATATATAACATGCAGAACTATATATATATATATATGGAAATATATTTATATATACACAACAAGTAATAATAATATAAATATCTTTATATTAGAATAGATACTGATAAATATACATGTATATATTTATATTTGTATGTTATTATAATAATAATATATATGTATATATAATAATAGATAATAACAAAATAATATATATATATATATATATATATATATATATATATATATATATATATATATATAATGATGCGGGTCGTTTTTCGTTTTAAACATCGTTTTATCGATAAAAAGTAAAAACAAGCATTGAAAAAATACGTTTTTTTACCTGTTGATCTTTTTAATCTAATTGTAAACCTAAAATAAATAAATTAAGCTTATATATATATATATATATATATATATATATATATATATATATATATATATATATATATATATATATATATATATATATATATATATTTATTAAAAATTTTTATACTTATCTATATATATATATATTTGTAATGATTGATTATAGGAATAAATCATTGAATTTTCATTTTGAAAAAAATGCCATTTTCTTATTTTCTATTATTTTTTTTTCTTTCGTTTTAAATCGATGTTTAGGAACCAAACAGCGTTTTTGTTTCAATTAACCAATCAACTTCCTTGTTTCAAACCAAAGCTTGAAAAGTAAAAAGAAAGCTTAAGACGTACATAAATATTAATATTATATAAAAAGAATTTAAAGCATTTGTACTATTATGTAATAAAATTATTCATAAAATTTGTTTATTTTTGGGCAAAATTTTAAAATGATATAGCTGTATTTCCGAAATATCAAACGTTTGAGATAATTTGGTTTAGTTTCTGAGGGTCTGATTAATGACATCACGTTTCGATTTCTTTGTTTTGACGTCATTATTAGGCTGATTCCTCCCCTTAATTTCGTTAGACGAAATTCAAATGAAAATAAACCTGGCCTAGAATGCCAAGTATTACAAAGTGAGAGAGAGAGTGAAGGTCTAGTTTCATGTGAAAATTTCCTATAAATGAAATAAGTAAAAAGGTTCTGAATTTTTTTTTATTTTTTTTTAAATATTTAGGGAGTGAATAAAATCTAGGCCTAAAATTTTTTAGGCGACTTCAAAATAAAAAAATGTGATGAAAAATTTTCTTGTAATTGTAAATTATATTTTTTTTTCTTAGGTTATACTATTATTTTCTGACATTTATATAAATGTTTTATCGTGAACATTTGCACACAAGAACTCTCTCTCCCTCTAAAACCCAGCTACCATTATCTATTGACAGGAACTGTGGTGGAGAACGAGGATTGAAAGATATAGATAATTAATTCAAAAAATGAGGGGAGAAGAAGATTAAGAGATTACCTATTTGTCAGGGTCATATACTTGTGCTGGGTCGGGGAGGGATGCACAAAATCCCCCTGTTATTGGTTCTTATCACTATGCTATGTCTCAAGTTGCAACACCCGTAAGAATCAATACCCCCTGCGGATATTTATATATATATATATATATATATATATATATATATATATATATATATATATATATATATATATATATATATATATATATATATATATATATATATACTTTAAAAGAAATATATTTCTATTCTCTATTTGATTTCAAATAGAATATAGTACAATGCTTTTGAAAAACAACATTTTTATTTTAAATTTGATTTTGGTTGGAATTTTGAAATAATTTTATACTTTTATAAATTTTTGTATGTTGAAATATTATCCAGTTGAGTAAAAAATGTACATATTTAATATAATTGAGGCTGAAAACTATATGAAAAATGTTCTTTTAATAAAAACGAAATAAAACATGAAAAAAAACTTTTTTTTATGAAAAAAGCAAGAAATGAAAAAATTTGTTTTATATATATATATATATATATATATATATATATATATATATATATATATATATATATATATATATATATATATATATATATATATATATATATATATATATATATATATATGGTATATATATATATATATATATATATATATATAAAGGCGTGTCTTTCTTGGAAGTTGAGACAGCAAATTAATAAATTAGTTGAACGTTGTAGGATAATTACAAGTTTGGATGATCTGAATAATTTTAAAGCAGAACGCCAGATTACACAGGATAAGTCTTTAACTCTTTATGCATTAATAAGAAGAAAAAAGGTGAAACTTGGACAGCCAAAAGGTTACTAGAAATCAAAATGGATATGGTCTATTGCTACTGTATAATAACAGGGGATATATATATATATATATATATATATATATATATATATATATATATATATATAGATATATAAATAAAGATATATATATATATATATACTCTCGTAATATATATATATATATATATATATATATATATATCAGGCTTGGGTTTAAGTACATTTTGTCAAGTACAAGTACAAGTACTCTAGAATTGTTCAAGTACAAGTACTCTAGAATTTGTTCAAGTACAAGTACAAATTACTTTAGGAAACTTGCATATATACGGTATATATATATATATATATATATAATATATATATATATATATATATATATATATATATATATATATATATATATATATATATATATATATATATATATATAAATATAATATAATCTATCATAATAATAATAATATGTATGTATATATATGTATAATAATAATATATATATAATAATAATAATAATAATATATGTTGCTCAACTCAATAACAATAATAATAATAATAACAACTATGTAACAATAATAATAATATATGATCTAATAATAATCTTTATATATATATAATATAATAATAATATAATAATAATGTAATAATATGTATATGTATAACCTCCTCTATCATATATGAATTACTTGATTAATAATATCATATATAGCAATATGTATATAATATATATATATATATATAATAATAATAATAATAATATATATATAATAATAACTATTTCTTTATATATATATATAATAATATGTATGTATGTAATATACGGTAATATATGTAATAATATATGTAATAATAATAATAATAACTCTAATAATATGTATATATATATATAGCTATATATACTGCTGTATATATATATATATATATAATATATATATATATATCATATCATCATCATCATCACCACCAATCTTCTCTCCCCAAGACTCGAGGTAAGGTGTGTAACATGCGCCGGAAACAGAAAAATAGTAGAAGAATATGAAGCTAGTAGAAAAGAAGGCCAAGCCTTACCGCCCCTTTATACCAATTAGTGAGAACTCGTTGCAGTCAGAAAAATCCACCCTAGAGCTTTACGGGACCGCGATGGACCCTCCCATTGACATCTCGTCAATGTGGGGTTCATTCCTTATCCCAGGTGGGCTACAACCATAATTCCTCACAAAACCCCGCCATTCATTCCTGTTATGCACCTTTCTTCTCGCCTCTGCCAAACTCACATTTCTCTCCTCCAGGCATTCCTTTTCTGAGTCAATCCACTTTTTCTTTGATCTCCCATCCGGTCGATTCCCAACACACTCACCACTATACATCCGTTCAACTTACCGACTATCATCCATCCTTTCCACATGACCAAACCATATCAATGTACTTTCATTTATTCTCTCATTTACCCCATTATCCACACCAAAGAACTCTCTGATACGTTCATTCCTCATTTTATCATTTCTTTTCACACCTAACACGCCACTGAGATTGTCCATCTGAACACATTGTACTTTAGATCTATACCTCCTATTCCAGACCATAGTCCCACTACTATACATTAACACGGGTAGCAACATACCCTCAAGTAAGATCCTAGCGCACTCAGGAATTAGTCCCTTTACATCCACCAACGATTTAATTGCACTAGCCACCTTAGTGCCATTCACAACTTTCCTACTACACTCTACATCATCCGCTCTCTTTTCATTCAACATATATCCTAAAATTTAAATTCAGACACTTTTTCCAGCTGTTCACCATTTAACATAACTTCACACAGAGGACTGTCCTCATCCACAACCATAACCTTACTCGTGTCTACGTTGCTGTACTTTCACACACACCCTGCAAATCTCACCAGTCCTCTCAAACTCTGTTCAGATTCACCACACAAACCAAATCATCCTCATATAATAGGTAGAACCCTCCACTCTTTTCATTCTCCATCATTCTAACACTATCATTTGTCACCCCTACCTCTAATTCATAACCTCATCATCTAGATTGAAACGCCAAGGAGACATAGCACATCCCTTTCTCACTCCGCTATTAATATTAAACCAATCACTTTCGACTCTATTAATTCTTACACACTCTTCACTGTCGTCATACATACTTTTAATTCCATTCAGAAGCTTACCACCAACACCATATCACTAAAATAAACGCTTTGTATACAACTTCCAAATCCAATCAATCACCATCTCGCCTATATACTTACGGTATATATATATATATATATATATATATATATAAATATATATATATATATATATATATATATACTATTTATAATATATAATATATATATATAAATATATATATATATATATATATATATATAACCTTCTTCATACTATATATATATATATATATATATATATCTCATATACTGCTATAATATGATTTGTGCGGTGAATCTGAAAGAGTTTGAGAGTATTGGTAGAGATTTTGCCGGGTGTGTAAAAGAACGGGTTTGAATATAAACGTAGATAAGTGTAAGGTTATGGTTATGAGTGAGCAGTCCTCATTGTGAAGTTATGCTAGATGGTGAGCAGCTGGAACATAAGTGACTGAGTTTAAATATTTAGGATATATATATTTGGAAAAGGAACGGATGATGCCAGTGTAGTAGGAAAGTTGTGAATTGTAGGAAGGTGGCTGGTGCAATTAAACCTTGGTGAATTAAA
>JABUQX010108707.1:35000-89064 GCA_015478945.1 Trachelipus rathkii | reverse complement strand
CGGTGACGCTTCATAAGTTCATATATCCAAAGCTTTTTACAAGGTGTGGCACTCGTCACAATTTTTTAAGTTTCCTTTGCGTTTTCTTCTTCTCTACTCATGTCTAGCTTTCTTTCAGATCGTTTCATGAGGTCTTTTGTTTTGATGGAGCGACCTCTTCTTCCTTTTCTGTTAATTGTGGTGTTCCTCAAGGCTCTACCCTATTTCCAACCCTATTCTTACTTTTTATCAACTATCTTCTTAGCTGGACTTCTAACTATATTCAATCTTATGCCGGTGACTCAACTCTCCATTCTTCCACTCATTTCAAATCATCTCCCTCTTTTGCATCTAGAGTTGCCTCTCGCCATCAGCTTTCCGATGCAATTCTTGCCTATCTGGATGGGATTTCTCGGTGGTGTCACCACAATCTTGTGAAGTTCAAATCTTTAAAAACTCAACTTCTTCACATCTTTCTCTCAAAAGCATCTCCCAACTTTTATCAGTAGTTCTAACCTCTCACCTATTAACAATCTAAACATCATTTGACTGAGCATAAACAACAAATTATCTTGGATTCTGTTCAGATTTGCTTGACTTCTTTTTTTTCTCCTCAGTTACTCCAGCTATATAAGGTCTTATCCGTCCTTATATGGGGTACTGTTTGCACATCTGGGGTAGTTCCGGTTCCACCTTTCTTTTGAATATGGTTGAATCTAAAGCTAAGAGTCAATAAACTGTCCCCTACTTTCAAATTCCATTGACCTTCTTTCTCTGCGTCATGACATTGTCGCACTATTTCTTTTCTAAAGGTACTACGACGGTAGGTGTTCGATGGAGTTGACCTCTCGCAATCCCCCACCTTTGCGCTACCCTCGTAGCACAAGAGCTGCCTTGCCTCCTCACGAAAATTGTATGAGTATTGAAAACTCAAGGCTCGGTCTTTGTGGTACCTCCATCTTTCCCGCCGCATCTGTTTTGTGGAGCTCCTTGTTTTCATCTGTTTCTGTGGAACTCTTTGTCATCATCTGCTTTCCCTGCTGTTTTCAATCTTCCTCACTTTAAAGCCACGTCTGCGCCCACCCGAGAGGATTGCGTTAGTTTTCTTTCTTTGTGTTATGTCCCCTCATCGAAAAGGGCTCTGCCCGTAAGTGATGGTAACGTGCAAAAAAATTTTTTTTAACTGCTATATGGATATGGGTACGTACAGATACAAGTACTCATATATATATATATTATATATATATATATATATATATATATAATAAATATATATAATATATATATATATATATATTATATATGATATATATATATATATAATATATAATATATATATAAATTTTACTGTTATAATATATAAAAAATTTACATTCAAACCAAAGGAAGTATAGCAGCTCTACACTGTCCTTTTATAAATCAAATAATGAAACCCAGAATGACTTACATTATTTCATTAAAATCAAGGAAACAAAAAAATAGCCAACGGCTTTGAAACCTCGTGAATGTCCGCCCGTTCCTTCTTTAATCA
This sequence comes from Trachelipus rathkii, assembly GCA_015478945.1. Lineage (NCBI taxonomy): Eukaryota > Metazoa > Arthropoda > Malacostraca > Isopoda > Trachelipodidae > Trachelipus > Trachelipus rathkii. Next base: position 87,554 of record JABUQX010108707.1, on the reverse strand, counting down.
AATAAACCTTTTAAGCCTTGTTTCGCTCGTGTAATTGAAGGAATTTTTAATCTCATTGGACTTAAGTAAATAAAAGGCAACGTTACTCTTTCTACTAATTAAAGTTGGTCAGCTAAGTGAAGATCTCCTTCTTTTCTGTATATATATATATATATATTATAGAGATATATATTATATATATATATATATATATATATATATATATATATATATATATATATATATATATATATATATATATATATATATATATATATATATATATATCCACCGCGGTCTGTTGTGGATGCGCCCACACAGACAAGAGAGTGTGTAACCTTTATGAGATGCGGTGGCTTAAACCTACCAGCGTTTGATAGTCGGGGGAGGTGCATATCCCCTGTAACCTTCGGGGACTAAGCGCTGGATGGCACAAATCAGCAGTCTCGAAAATAGGGTTGCGACAGGCCCAGCAAGCCGGCAACCGACAACACCTGCTCAAGAAACTCAAGTTTTGCCTCGGAACTCTGAAAGACTTTTAAAAAGACGACCGTGCGATTTTGGATTGCGAAATGGAACTTCTAGGAAAAATATACGTGTTGCCACCTTAAATGTTGGAACATTGAGAGGGAAGGAGGAGAAGATGGTGATATTGATGAGGGAGCGGAGGGTGCATGTGCTGGGAGTTTGTGACACGAGATTGGCCGAAAGTGGAGTTATTCTCCATCATAATTACCAATTGATTTATAGTGGAAGAAGAGAAAATAGACATGGAGTTGGAGTAATAATGTCGGAGGAGATATCGCAGAGAATTAGTAGTATCGAACAGAAAAATTATCGTATTATGGTTGTTTCAATAAAGACAAGCGGAGTGAACATGGGCTTCATACAGGTGTACGCGCCGCAGCAAGGCAGATCAGCTGGAGAGAAAGAAATTTTCTATCAGTAATTGCAGGACGTCAAAAATAGAATGCCGTTCCACGAAAATGTAATTATCCTGGGGGATATGAATGGACACGTTGGTATGGATCGTCGATGAATAGAAAATGTGATTGGAGCATTTAGTTTGGGAAATAAGAATCTGGCGGGAGATAACATCATAGACTCTTGTGTACGTAACAACATAAGTATATTGAATACGTTCTATAAACAAAGAGAAAGTCAGAAATGGACATAGTACAGATGGGAGGACGGAAGGCAGGCATATGGAGAAAAATCAATGATCGATTTGATAGTAACAAACAACAAAGGAATGTTTAAGGATGTGAAAGTATACCATCCGTATCGGGAGATGTAGACCACCGAATGGTGGTGGGGAAGTTGAAAATGGAAATACAGAAGTCTTTTAGATATAGACGGAGAAAAAGATTTATGGTTGAGAAACTGAAAGACCAGGCTTGTAAAGACACATTCCAGAGAGAAATGAATACGAAAAGACAAAGGATTGGGGAGGATGTAGATGTGGAGGAGGGTTGGGAAGTTTTCCGTGATACATTGGTGGAGGTATATGAGAGGATCATAGAAACCAAAACGATTTATGGAAAAAAGAAAAGACAAACGGCGTGGGGGACAGAACGGATGCAAGAAGCAGTCAAGAGAAAAATGAAATGTTTCAGAAGATGGATGAAGACAAGAAGAATGGAGGGTAGAGAAGCATATATAATGGTGAGAAATGAAACAGAGAGAATAAAAAGAATGGAAAAGGAAAATACATGGGAGAAGATTGGTAGAGATCTAGAAGAAGACCTTGCGGGTATTAGAAAACTGATATTTAATATGGTAAAAAACTATAGGAAAGGAACATCACCTCCAACATATGCAATAAAGAATGAGGATGAAGTGTTGTTAACAGACCCGAGAGAGATTGGGGAAAGGTGGACGAACTATTTTGTTGATTGGCTGAATATACCAAATAATTTGGAGGACGATGTGCATGAAGTGGTGGACCATGGTGAGGTGGTGGAAGAGTGGCAGATCACGACGAAGAAATGACATATACCTTGAGAAAGATGAAAAACGGGAAGAACCGGGTGAAAATACCGACGGAAATCTTGAAGAATGTGGGAGAAGGAAATGTATGGATGAAAGAATTAATGAATAAGTGCTGGCGAGAAGAAAGGACACCTAAAGAATGGAACAAATCAGTAATATGCCCATTTTTTAAAAAAAGGCGATAAGGTAGACTGCAGAAATTATAGAGGAATTGCTTTGACACCAAACATCACAAAGGTATATAAACGAATATTAGAAAAAATATTGAGAGAGTGAGAGGGTAGAAGATAAAATGGACGAGTGGCAACATGGTTTTAGACCAAATAGATCAACTATTGATCGAAAGCCATACTGATGATCGAAAAGAATGGAATTTAACAGAAAGGTGTATTTGGCATTTGTAGACTTTGAGAAGGCTTTTGGTCGTGTACCGAGGGGAGCCCTGTGGAATATACTTAGAACGAGAGAGTATGGGATACCGGAAAAACTGAGAATAGCAATAAAGAGTACTTATACGAATAGTTTATGCAAAGTGAAGACCCAGATGAACGATGGAGATTGGTTTGAGGTTGACATGGGGGTGAAGCAGGGTAGGGTTCTCTCCCCGATTTTGTCTATCTTGTTCATGGATTATTGCGGAAAAATGGTCCGGAGACGAATGGATGGAACTGTCTTTGGATACGCAGATGACCTTGCGCTGGTGGCGGAATCAAGGAAGGCTCTGCAGAGATTTATTATAGTGTGGGAGGAGGAGTTGAGGGAGAGAGGAATGGGGATAAATGGAGAGAATACGGAGGTGAAGCTGATAAGTAAAGAGGAGGAGGAAATGAATATTAGAGTGAGAGATCAGGAACTGAAGCAGGTTGATCAGTTTAAATGCCTTGGAGTTTGTTTTGGGGCGGGAATTGTATTAACAGGAAGTAAATAGTTATAGGAATGGAAAGTTTAAATATTGCATTAAGATCGCTATACCCATTACTACGAGACATAAATGCCCCTCGAAAAGTGAAAATAATAATATATCTGTGCATACTACGACCACATATACTAACTTACTGTCACGAAGCGTGGGCTCTAACCACGAAAACTAGGGTAATACAAGGCATGTGATGAAATGTGGGTAGTTGAGGGTCCATAAAGGAGTACAGGAGAGATTAGAATGAGAAATGATGAGTATAAGAGTGGAGCTGGGGTGGAGAGTATACTGATTTTTATTAAAAAGGACAGCTGCGATGGTTACGAAACAAGTATGGAGGATAAATTGAAGGATAGATACTCGAAGAAGTACTACAGATGGAGGCCGGATGGAAGATGCAGTGTGGGACAACCTAGAACCAGGTGGACTGATAACGTGAGGACACGCCGTTTGAGAGAAGAGGACGTGGGATGGAGGAGATGGAAGAGTCTTTAATCTATGAGAACAGAGCGCGGTGGAGAGGTTTCGTCTAGAACAGCTGACAAGCGTTCTACGCTTACAGGAGTCTGGTTGATATATATATATATATATATATTATATTAATATATATATATATAATATATATATATTATATATTATTATATATATATATATATATATATGTTACAGGATCTGTATATATATATATATATATATATATATATATATTTCTTTGAATAATTGATTCATTTTTATATTAGTTGCTCAGTTACAACCAGGAGTTCTTTCTACCATACAAAAAGGATTTTAAATTACACTGCCCAACAATGAAATTATTTCGACCTCAAAATTAACATGTTCAGCACCTGCTGAATTCAAAAATCACCATAAAAATGAGGGATTAGCTCTTGCTTTGGATATACAGCGACACGTAATTTTTTAGAGTCTACATTTGTAATATGGGGGAAATTTTGTTTTTGGGAGTTGTCACACCTCTCAACTGACATAACAGAACGTTCCCCAGATGTTTGTAGGTTATAAAAATAATAACTGCTAATGTGACTGAGTTTCATATTATTTATGTTTTATTTTTTTCAGAATTTCTGGTTTTGGAGTGCTTTTGAAGTGGAAAATTTATTATATCTAAATGCCACGAAAATTTGTAAATTTAGTGAATAATTTTTGCTACATATGTGGTGAAATAACATTTTCACCACAGAAACGCTGCAATCTGACGCCTCTTATAAAGATTACTTATCAGTATTATTTTGGTATGAAGGTAAGGACCAAGATAAGTCATGGGTTCCACATATATGTGTTGCAACTCTTGTTCAGTTATACTACGAGAATGGCTGAAAAATAAAAAAAAACGATGTATGACTTTTGCTGTGCCAATGGTTTGGCGGGAGCCTATAAACCATACAGATAACTGCTACTTCTGCTTGACTCCACCTATAAAGGCAGGATTGTCAAGAAAGAAAGAAGAACAGTTGAATACTCGAATCTTTCATTTGTTATTCGACCTATTCCACATTCGGATAGTCTACCAGTTCCTACTCCACCTCAACATTATGAGCTTGAAGTAGAAAATGAAGGCAGTGTGGAAGAAGAAGAACCCAAAAGGCCTTCCACATCCCATGACCCAGATTTTGAGGTAAACAATGATACGCCGCACCGACTGAATCAAGCGGAATTGAATGATCTCATTCGAAACCTTGACTTGTCAAAGGAGAAGGCATAACTTTTAGGGTCAAGACTACAAAAATTGAATCTTCTCCAACGTGATGTCAGGGTCTCACAGTACAGAGAACGTCAGAGGGATCTGCTCACCTTTTTTGAGAGGAAAAACAATCTGGTTGTTTGCTATCATGAATATAAATCTACGTTCAAGCTGCGATAATGAAGACGATCATGTGTCCTAGCAGGCATCAAAAACGTTGAACAATGATAAGGAAACTCTTTTGTTCTTTACTTACTGCACCACAGTGTCTAGGAAAAATTCCAGGTGTGAATCGAAAGAATTTGAGTGACATGTTACAACCAAAATAAGAAACTTATCTAAAAGGTTGTTCACAATCTCAATATAATTTTCAATCCTTCTGTTGCAGAGGAAGCCATGAACAACTCTTTCAAACGCTTCCCAAGTTGCTTTCTCACTGTCATTGAGTAATTGCCTAAAGTTTTCGTCTTTCAGAAGATCATGAATTTTGGGGCCAACGAAGATCCCTTCCTTAATTTTGGCTCCACTCAGCAGTGGAAATTACTCTCTCAGGTACTTGAACCACTCTCCATCCTTATTCATCCCTTTTGCAAATTCTTAATTAGTCCCAGTTTGAAGTGTAAAGGAGAATTTTTTTTATTTCGTTCAACTAGAGGGGCAATGTTGTAGATTTTTAATCCCAGGGCACAGACTCCTTGCTGTCAAAGTTTTCTTCTTGTAGTGCAAAGACTTTGCACGACTGTCCCATTTTCAAAGGAAATAGCAGTTCTTTTTGTACCCTGATTGCATGCCTAGTAGTATCTATATGACTTTTATTTATCCACAGATGTGCCATTGGTGTTCTTCATATATGATTGATTCCAGAAATATTTAATGTTTTCATATGTTTCCTTCATATGGACAGCATGACCTACAGGAATAGAAGGAAATTTAATTACTATTGTGCATCAAAACGGCTTTTAAACTTAATTTTGGAGAGTCAATAAAGAGTCTCCAGTCTTTTGGGTTGTACACTAAATTTAAAGAGGTCATCATACCATTCACATCACAACAAAATATGAGGTTATTCACTTTTTAAAGTATATCATATTCCTTTTCCCTAATTCTATACACAGTCACTTTCACATCAGGTTAGAGAAGATTCCATTGTGGAGCCTTGATCCCAGAAGTTGTGCTTTATCCTTTGGGAGATTCAGATCTCGAATTAAGTCACTTAATTCACCCAGGATAGGCGGGTAGGTTCGATTGGGTCAGCTTGTGAAAAATCAGGATCCCACGATGTTGAAGGTTCAGGTGCTTCCTCCCTTGTACTTTCTTCATAAACATCAACCTGCAGTTGGTACACTGTTGGAGGCTGAGATACTGGCAAATCATCTCCATGTGGAGCTGGTCGAATATCATATGGAATCTTTGTGTATTTCACCATTCACTTTAGTTTCTTGACATACTATGTGCAGAGGTGGAACAAAACAAAAATAACATACATCCGTATGATTTTCAGGCTCCCGCCAGATCATTGGGACGGCGAAAGGTACTGAACTCATTCTTTTTTATTTAGCAAACCGCGAATAGTCACTGAACAGGTATTGCATGCAGCAAATATGAGGTGCCCAAGACTTGTCAAGATCTCCTACCTTGAAGTCGAAAAAATGAAAGTAAGCGGTTTTAACCTGTGGTGTAATCTGAAATTCTTGGGAAGAAAATGTCACTTCAACAGTTGCATAGCAAATTTTATCAACTATGTTACTACAGTTACGAGGCATTTTTAGCCTTTTGTTGCGATTTTACACATAAAACATGAATGATTGGAAAATACTAAAAGAATATATATATATATATTATATAAATATATATATATTATATATATATATATATGATATATATTATATTATATATATAATATATAATATAATATTATATATATATATATTAAATAATATATATTTTTACATTATACACCATTCACGGGCCGAGCCCTTTTCAAGGAGGGGGCAGAAAATAAAACCAAGGAAAACCCGACCCAATCCCCAGCCTAAGGCAAATCTATATATATATATATATATATATATATATATATATATATATATATATATATATATATAATATAATATATATATAATATATATAATATATATAATATATAACATATAACATATAATATAATATATAATATATGATATAAAGATAACCACGAGAGAACTAACACAAAATACACATGTGCTATATATACAGATATATATATATAGTATATATATATATATATATATATATATATATATATTATATAAATATATATATATATATATATATATATATATACTATATATATATACTAATATATATATTAATCACCAATTCAGGCCAACCACTTTCAAGATAAACACGAGAGAACTAACAACAAATACACATGTGCTGATTGCAGTCAGATTTCCAACCTTACTTAACAAAAATTCCCAGTGTTGTCAGATTATGCAACCCTATCTTCCAAAAATTGATAAAAATTCTATTACTTCATCATAAAAAGCCGTTTCTTAAAACTAGAAACTATGGAGCATTTTAAAGTTATATTCGTTTTGGTCCTTATTAAACCAGGGCGGCAATATAAAATTAGTATCGGAAGGTTGGTAATGCTAATCTCAGAATTATTTACCTACCCTAAGATTGCCTTCTTTTCATTGTTATACGAAAAAAGAAGGAATTAATGTAAACTTTAGGACCGTCTTCGCCAAAGCCCCGCGGATCAGCGGCGGTCTGTCATGGCATGGAGGGGGGGGGCAAAGTGTATCTCACCCTACGGTATTCGTTACATTTAAAAAAAAACTGTCACGGCGTCCAAATTCGCTCTACAAACGTTTACGTAGATACATCAAATTAAACTGAAATAAATTGCCTAAGCTTACTCATTTTATAAGCTTAGATGTGAAGTCCAAAAAAAATTGATATCAGTTTCTTTTTACTTTTTTGTTAATATTAATTATATTATATATGAAAATTCACCATACAAAAAAAAGTTTGTGTCTTTTTCTGTTTCTAAAATTTAGGATCATAAAATGCATTTTCCCAGTTTTATGCACAACCTACAAGTTTAAATTTTTGTGTTACGGAATTGGGCTAAAAGAACCTTCGTTTTTTCCAGACTAAAATGAGTTAGAGTTATGTATTTCTTTTATTGTTTTAAGCATTTTGACCAAAATTAATGATTTGTTAAAAAAAAAATTGTGTGAAAAATATATTTCAAAAGTTTGAAGAAAAAATTATACCAGATTTAAACTCTTCTTCCGGAAAACCCTCAAATTGTCAATACATCTTGAATTTCCAATTTAATAAACCACCAGCGTTTCAACAACAGAAATTATTAATTGAAAACCCGAAGTTTAAATAAAATCGTTCTCTTATTAAATTTGAACCCCTTTTCCAATACTTCAAAAGCTCTTAAAAGTCGTGTAAGCACTAAGCACCACGAGACCCGATGACGCGAACGAAATAAAAAGCAAAAACGTGTCGTACGAACTTCATCTCTCTCTCTCTTCCAAAATTAACCTTAAATAATAGGAACATAAAGATCATAATAATCGTACAATTCTAACAAAGTCTCATCTAAATCGGTAGTTAAAAGGCATTTAATTTCATATTATACTCATTACGGATCATAACGCAATTAAAAGTCGTTCTTTCAACCCTACTTCTGCCTTTATATAATAGGAAAAAAGAACTCTCCCCTTTACTCTACTACCCATTAGGGCTCATTTTCCTATTTTTATAATTTGATTTCTTTTGCGAATCAACAAAATAATCGTAGTGAAGGGGATCTCAAAATGCCAGTTTTAGAGTAGAATAAAGAAAATAATTGATTTTCAAACAACAGAGATTATACATCAGGATAAATAAAAAAAAAAAACAAACGGAAAACAAACCCTTAAAAATTGGAGTTATGAATAAATTTGATGCTCTTCGCTTGATTTAATTATCAATTAGTTCCACCCTTCATATAAAATTAATCTTTCTCTCCCCTTTCTCCACTATATATATATATATATATATATACCCCTTTATCTTCCCCTTTTTCTCCCCCCTCCTGGGAGCTGGTCTCTCCCCTCCCCCCTTCCCCCCCCAACCCCCCAGAGAGAATATCTGTTTATCTATATATATATATATATATATATATATATATATATATATATATATAATATTATATATATATTATATATATATATAAGTTATATATTTATATATATATATATATATATATATATATAAATATATTATTATATATAATATAATATATAAGATATATATATATATTATATATATATTATAATATACTATATAATATATATTATATATATATTATATATAATAATATATATATATATATATATATTTATATATATATATATATTAATATTATATATACTCTGGTGAGAAAGTTGCAACAATCCTTAATTGATTCGCGGCGATTGGAAGGTTTAATATAGTTGGAAGGGATGTGAAATGGATTAAGAGAAGTGGGTTTCCAGACCTTACCTGTGCAAAGTATAATTTATATAATATAATATATATATATTCTATATATATTATTAGTATATATACTTATATATTTGATATATATATATATAATATATATATATATATATAATATTATATATATATATATATATATATACATATATATATATATTATATATATATATATATATATATATATTTAATATCTATATATAGTATATATAATATAATTATAATATAATATTTATAATATATAACTATATAAATAAATATTATATATATAATATATATATATAATAAACACTTTTAACGTGCTTTATCCCCTTTTTCAGAGGGTAACACGTGGGACCACAGGAAATCGACTTTAAGGGCCGGCTATCCCAAACCAGCGCCACCCAACGTGTCTCAACCGAGTTTTTAATTCTTGCCCCCGGGCAAGATAAAACTGTCGTATTGCCTAACCGGAGGATTGAACCAGCGTCCGCTCGCATGAGAGTCGGCGAGTCAATCTCTTACGCCACGAGGCATTCTCATATATAATATATTTAATATATTATTAAATATATATATAATATATATATATAATATATATATAATTATATATATATATAATATATATATATATATATATAATTATTATATACTATATATATATATATTATTATATGCATTTGCTTTTAAAAGGATATTAATGGATATATATTGAACAACGATATAATCGATTTTTTTCGATTATTTCAGGCAATAGAGCGCCAGAGTTGCCAAAAATAGTTTTTTTTTTTTTAACTAAACGAATACCCCCGAGTAAACCGCAAAGATAGAACGAGTCAGGGTCTCTCGGCCTCACCGGGGGACTTCGTCCTCCCTCTGTCCCACATCGGCTCGCTCGAGCCCCTTAAAATTTTTTCTTTTTTAAATTAACATATTTTTCTTAAAAAAAACAATTTTATGCTCAACTCTGGCGCTCCTTCTATTGCAGAAACGGAAAAGACTCTCGTAATGTATTTATTACATTACGAAAAAATATGAAATCTTAATTTTAAGACTTTCTATTTTTTTATTACTTTCCTGAACTAAAATTTTCCACTGATTACAAAAATGTCATTTGTTTTAACTAAAACGTTACACTGTAGGGTTCGATGCATAGGGTTCTGCGGATTTTTCGATATCATGCCTATTTATGTAACATCCTTTAAAGGAGTAGGCCCTTAATATATATATATATATTATAATATTATATATATATAATATAATAATATATATGATAATATATATAATATTATATTATATATAATTATATATATATTATATATATATATATATATAATATATCATTTGAACCGGATTAAACTCAGGAAATTTATGTTTCACGATAAAGGGCAATTTTAAACAAAGTTTAATGAAACTTAATCCGCCAGTTATAAAAACACTATATATATATATATATATATATATAATATTATATAATATATAGTATATATAATATATAATATATATAATATATATATATATATATATATATATAATATATATATATATACATATATATATTATATATTATATATATATATATATATATATAAATATATATATATATATATATAATATATTATATATAATATAATATATATATATATAATATAATATATAATTTTATAGTAAATATATATAAATATAATATATATATATAGTATATATACTATATATAATATTATATATAATATATATATATAAATAATAATATATATACCGTATATTAATATATAATATTATATATATATGGTTTTGGCGGTAGGCTTGTCAATGGAATCAAAAGTATGTTTGTCGATAGTGAAGCGTATGTAAAAATAAGCGAAGTGGAGACTAAATGGTTTAATATTAATATTGTGGTGAGTTCGGGATGTGTTATATCCCTTTTGCTATTTAATTTGTATATGGAATAATGATATGGTGATGAAAGGATTAAAGGTAGTGGTGGTAGTGAAGGTGTTAGACATGACGAGACTGGAGAGAGTGGAGACGTGCCCTGCTTATTTTATGCTGATAATCTGGTTTTGTTGAGCGAATCTGAAGAAAGTTTGATAGGTTGGTAGAGGGGTTTGGCCAGGTGTGAAAAGGAGAGGTTTAAAGGTAAATGTAGATAAGAATAAGGTTATGCAAGTGAGTGAGGAGTGTCTGCTGTGTGAATTCATGTTGTATGGTGAGCAATTGAAACAAGTATCTGAGTTTAAACATTTGGGATATATGTTGGATGAAAAAGAAACGGATGATGCAGAGTGTATAGTAAGAAACTTGTGAATAGTCGAAAGGTGGTTGGTGCAACTAAATCCTAGGTGGATACAAAGGGACTAAGTCTTGAGTGTTTAGGATTTTGCATGAGGGTATGTTGTTACATGTGTTAATGTATAGTAGTGAAACTATGGTATGGAATAAGAGGTATAGATCTAAGGTACACTCTCTTCAGAGTTACAATCTAAGTAACATGTTAAGTGTATAATATTTTTTACAATATGTTTAACCTTTGTCTGTTTTGCTATTCAATTGTAAAAATACAACAACTGTGAATTTTGCTAAAGTAACTAAAATAAACCCCCAAAAAACGAAGATTAGAATCTCTTTATATCTTGCGTTATATTATACGACTCGTTGTGGCCACCTTTAACAAGGTTACATTGAAAACGTGCTATACTAATAAACTAATAAGTACTTTAATAAAATGAAAACAAAGAGCATTTGAGTAAGCATAATTCTGAAATATAGCTTTCTACCTGGAATATAAAAAGGTAGCCATATATTTACCAGGTTATATATATAATATAATAATAATATATATATAATATTATATTATATATATATAATAATTATATTATATATATTATTAATATTATATATATATATATATATATATATATATATATATATTATATATATTATAATAATATTTATAATTATATATTATAATATTATATTGATAACTGTTAAATATGGCTTACCTTTTTATTCCAGGTAGAAGCTATATTTCAGAATCTATGCTTACTTTCAAATCTCTTTTTTCATTTTCATTTAAAGTTACCTTATAGTTTATTAGTATAGCACGTTTTCAATGTAACCTTGTTAAAGGTGGCCACAACGAGTCGTATAATATAACGCAAGATATAAAGAGATTCTAATCTTCGTTTTTTGGGGGTTTATTTTAGTTACTTTAGCAAAATTTACAATTGTTGTATTTTTACAATTGAATAGCAAAACAGACAAAGGTTAAAAATATTGTAAAAATATTCTCACACTTAACATGTTACTTAGATTGTAACTCTGAAGAGAGTGTACCTTAGATCTATACCTCTTATTCCATACCATAGTTTCACTACTATACATTAACACATGTAACAACATACCCTCATGCAAAATCCTAGATACTCAAGACTTAGTTCCTTTGTATCCACCTAGGATTTATTTCACGCAACCACCTTCGACGTATTCAACAAGTTTCTTACTATGACACTCTGATCATCGTTTCCTTTTCATCCAACATATATCCCAAATGTTTAAACTCAGATACTTGTTTCAATTGCTCACCATACAACATGAATTCACACAGCAGACACTCCTCACTCACTTGCATAACCTTATTCTTATCTACATTTACCTTTAAACCTCTCCTTTTACACACCTGGCCAAACCCCTCTACCAACCCTATCAAACTTTCTTCAGATTTGCCAAACAAAGCCAGATTATCAGCATATAATAAACAGGGCACTCTCCACTCTCTTCCAGTCTACGTCAGTCTAACACCTTCCACTACCACCACTACCTTTAATTCTTTCATCACCATATCAATATTCCATATACAAATTAAATAGCAAAAGGGATATAACACATCCCGAAACTCACCACAAATTAATATTAAACCAGTTTAGTCTCCACGTCGCTTTATTTTTACATTTACGCTTTCACTATCGACCAAAACATACTTTTGATTCCATTTGATACCATCAAAACTATTATATAACTAAATATATTTATATATATCATATAGTATATATATATATATAACTTTCATATATTATAGGCCTATATAGTTATATTAGATTTATATATATATAATATATATGTGTCTATATATTATCATTTATTAATAAATATTGATATAAATAGTGTATATATATAATTAGTGATATTGGATAATATATTATATATAATATTGATATAAATAGTATATTAAATTATATATTATATAATATATATATATATATACTCAATATATATTATATAGTACTATATACTATAGTATATATATATATATAATATATGTCTGTATAATACTGTGATATATAATATAGATAGTAAAATAAAGATATATATTATAAATATATATATATATATATATAAATAATATATATATAATATATAATGATGATATATATAGATTATATATATATTATATATATGTAGGAATGATATATATATTTATATAATATATATATGTTTTATAACTTTTTTAGCCACTGTTATTTAAAACCTTTGTTTTAAAATATGTTCTCTCTTCTATTGTGAATAACTAATAAATTCCTTGAGTATTAATCCGGTTTCAAATGACTGATATATATAGTATATTTATAATATATATATATATATATATATATTAATGAGTATATATTATTATATATATATATTATTATAAATATAAATAGTATATGTTATTTATATTTATATAATTATATATATATATTTTATATTTATAGGTGCTAACTCCTTTAAAAGGGATGTTACTAGTATATATAGTATTAGGCAATGATAGGTCGAAAATCGCAGAACCCTATGCATTCGAGAACCTTTATCAGTGTAACGTATTTATAGTTAAACAAATGACATTTTTGTAATCAGTGAAGGATAATTTAGTTCAGGAAATGTAATAAAAAAAAATAGAAAAGTCTTTAATACGATTTTCATATGTAAAATGTAAATTAATATACATACGAGATGTGTCTTTCTCGTCTGCAATAGAATGGGAGGCGCCAGTAGTTTAGGCAAAATAATTTGTTTTTTTTTTAAGAAATAATATTAAGTTAATTTAAAAAAAAAAAAAAAATTGAAGTGGGCTCGAGCGAGTCCGATGGTGGGACAGTAGGGAGTATCGATTCTCTCTCTTCTGGCTGAGGACCGAGAACCCTTGTGCGACTCGTCTATTCGTTTACTCGGGGTATTCGTTTGTTAAAAAAAAAAAAAAACTATTTTTGGCAAAATCTTTTATCAAATTTATTTATTTTCACTATATGTGTAAAAAATTCGATTAAATCGTTCGTTCAATTTATATCGGTTAACATCCTTTTATGAAGGTAAAGCATATAATATATTATTATATTTATATATTAATATATATAGTATTATAATATATAGTATATATATACTGTGATATATATATATAATAATATATATATAATATATATAGTATATTATAATATATATATATATATTATTATATAGTATATATATATAATATATGAGAATGCCTCGTGCGTAAAGAGATGACTCGGCCGATTTCTTCGTCTAGTGATGGGAGCGGCTGGGTGCTAATACCTCGTGTTTATAAGCAATTCGAAGTTTTATCTTCCCTGTTACGTATAGGCTAAAGAATTAAAACTCTAGCGTTAGGCGAACACTATGGTGTGGTACGCTTGTTTTAATATATTAAAGAGCGTGCACTTAAAAGTCGTATGTCTTTAGGTTCCTCCCCTCGATGTTTACCACTATCTGTAAATATAGGTGAGATAAAGCACGTTATAAAAGTGTATAATTTATATCATAATATATATTATTATATATATATATTATATATATATATCTATATTGATATATATATATATAATATATATATTATATATATATTATATTTATATATATATATAATTATATATTAATAATATATATAATATAATTAATAATTATAATATATAAATATGTATAATTAATTATACTGATATATATATTTATATATATATATTTTTATATTATATAATATATATTTATATAATAGTTATATACTATTTAACTATATATATATATATATAATATATTTATGTAAATATAATTATATAGTATTAATTTATATATTATTATATTATATATATTTATATATTATATTTTATATATATTATATTAATTAATATATATATATAATATTTAGTATTTAATAATATATATATATTATATTAATTTTAATAAGATTATGATATATATAAATATAGTATATAATATAATATAATATGATATGTTAATATATATATTTAATAATGTTATTATTATATATAATTGCATCAGTAAAGTCTGTGAAACACTTTGCTTCTTACCATTATTCTACACTCACTTCAACAATTTAATACATCTATCCAATACTCGCTACGCGAATCAGTTCTAAGATGTGCCATGCAACCCTTTCTCACAGAGTGTATATTATATATATATATTATATTATATATATATTTATATATATATATATATATCTTAATATATATATATATATATATATAATATATTTTTATTTATATATATAATATTAATTTTATTAATTATATTTATTATTTTATTTAAATATTATTTTAATAATATTATATATTAGATTAATTTATATATATATTATTTAATATTATAATATATATTATATAGAATAATTATATATATATATTAATATTTATTATAATAAATATTATATATATATTTATTATATATATATTAATAATATTAATTATATATATATATATTATATTATATATATATATAATATATAAAATTAATTTATATTCTTTATATATATATAATAATACTCTTCTATAGTATTAGCCTTTTTATTCATATATGTTCGGTATATATATATATATATATATATAATGTAGATATCTGGTGATACTAGCTTGTCACCCCCCTAATTTATTGTGTTGTATAATATATATATATTATTCCTCGCTTAGTTAATATATTTATCTTATGATGGAGATTAAAGAAAATATCTAACCCTCCCTCCATATAATGAAGTAGGCCGGATGCGAACTAATTGATAATATAAGATCAAGGCGAAGACGCGCATCAAAGTTTAATGTCATAAACTCACACTCATTTTTGTAGAGGTATTTGTTTTGCCGTTGTAAGTTTTTTTTTAGGTTTATCCTGATTTTAGTAATTTTCCCTAACTGTGTTGTCCTTTGAATTCGAATTATTTTCTTTACTTCTATCTTCAATAGTATCAATCTGGATTCGGAGTAATAACCTCTTTCACTACGTATAATTCTGTTGGATCTCTCGCAAACGCAAATCATTCAAATTATTTTAAAAATAGGATAAAATGTTCCTTTATGAACTATAAACTGTGATAATGATAATGATGATTGTATTTTTTTCCTGATTTAAATATATACACACCCCAGCAAGTGTATGTGAATAATATCAAGTTATGATCCTATAATGAGTATATAATTAATTGTTATAATATTGATAAATTTTTTTTTTAAAAAAAAATAAAATTGCTCCTAGATTTAACTTACCGATTAGTATGAGACTTTGTAAGAATTGTACGATTATTATGATCTTTATGTTCCTATTATTTAAGGTTAATTTTGAAGAGAGAGAGAGATGAAGTTTTAAGGTGACAGGTTTTTCTTTTTATTTCCGTTCGCGGTCATCGTATAAGGTCTCGTTAATGGTGTTGGTTCTTTAAGTGCTATTACACGACTTTATAAGAAGCTTTTGAAGTATGGAAACGTCTCTACCTTTTCCTAGTTAATGGTCAAATTTGAATATAAGAGAACGCCATTTTAATTAAACATCGGGGTATATCAGCTCCGTTTATTTGTGATGGTACTCAAGACTTTTAAGCTTCGCTTTATTAAATTGAATCAAGATGTATTGACAATTTTAGGTTTTTCCGGAAAAAGAAGGTTTTTATCTGTTTTTATTTTGATGCTTATAAACTTTCTGAAAATAATCATTTGTTTTTTAACAAATCACTGATTACACGACAAAAAAGTGCCTTAAAACATATAGTGATTCAGATGACTAAGCTAAATTTAGTCTGGAAAAAAACGAAGAAAACCGTTGGTACTCTTATATAAACCAAGGTCCGGTAGGTCAATACAAAATTCCAAACTTTGAACTTGAGTAAAACTGGAATGCATTTTATGATCAAAAATTTAGTGAAAACAGAAAAAGAACACAAACTTTTTTTGTAATGGTGAAATTTCATATATAATTTAATTAATTTCAAACAATCGTAAAAAAATCTGTAATATCACTGTCATCAGCTCGACTCCACCTTCTGCGCAGCAAAATATAATTTTGCCTCCAGTAATCGAGGTCGTAATAACGAGGAATGCCTGTTGCTAAATTAATTAGTACGCCCTCACAGTTTTTTTTAAATATAATACTGAAATAATACTAATAGAGAGAGAGAGGCTAAATTACCCCCCCCCCCTCATGCATGACAGGACGCCCGCTGACTACCGCGGGGGCTTCTAGGCCAAACCGGTGACCTAAAAGGTTAAATATTCTTCTTTTTTGGCAGAGGAGCCCTCCTAAAGGAGCCCCAATTGAAGGATTTGGGATAACAATGAAGAAGGCAAGTCTTAGGAATAGGTAAATAAATTCTGATGATAGCTTATTTAGTTACGCAACCATTTCCGATGACTAATTCGTATTCATATGTACGCCTGTTCTAAAAAGTCCTAAAATATTATCTGGCCTAGCCGAATATAGCTCGGGAGGTCCTACGTCATCTAGTTTTTATAGATAAAACAGGCTTTTCATGATGAAAGTAATACGATTCCTCTTATCGGTATTTCCGAGAAGGCTAGCATTACTGACAACACTGGGAATTTTTGTGTAAGTAAGGTGGAAATCTGACTGCAGTCAGCATCTGTGTATTTGTGGTAGTTCTCCTCTGTTTTCCTTGAAATTGGCAATATAGTATTTAATTGTTCATTTATATTATTAATATATAAAATATATATTATAAGTTACTATACTTTAGTAATAGTATGAGAGATTGTTTGCACGGTGTAAGTTCTTAGCCCCAATTTAATTACTTTAATGAGGTTGCCTCCTTTTATGAAACTTAACCGTATATCTAATGATGGTCGTCCTGCCTTACCAAATCATTCGCAGAAGTAGGTTATTATATTAATATTGGTAAGTCATAGATACTGATGGGTGTCCGTTAATGATGTTCAGTAATTTTTAAGGACCATTAAGCTTTGAAAAACTTTATAACAAAGATTAATCATTCACATTTTAAAGTTAGGTCTACTTATCAAAACCTTATAATTAAATGACTATTATAACGATAGAAAAATTATGATTCTAGATGAGGCCATATAATTTCTTAAATAGTCGATATTAATACTTTTCTTATATCAATCAATAACTTTTAGACACAATTCATGATTGTGGTTGGTAGTCGCGTGTCTTCTCTTCGTTATTATTTTTTACTTATGAAGGATTGTGTCGTTTTTGTTTAAGAGTAAATCATTAATGGTAATGTTTAAATATTTTCAGTTAAGATAAATATTTTGATTAAAAATATTGTAATGCATTTTATTTTATATTAAGAAGGTTCTAAATAATATAACAGTCTAGAGTTTAAAATTCGTTCTCGCATAAGACCTTAACCTCTCTCATTATATATAATCTCTCTCTCTCTCTATATTCTCTCTTACTCTTATACTCTTCATTCTCTAGGTGACACCCCCTCTGCTCTACTTACTATATATATATATTATATTATTCTACTCTCATCTCTTCTCTTCTCTCTCTCTCTCTTCAATCTATTTATCTATTCAATCTCTCTCTTCTTATATTATATACTTACTTATATCTGTATGTTAATATATATGTTAATTTAAAGGGATATATAGGATATCTCTAAAAAATTATATGTTCATTCGAGATAAAAGATTGATGATGTTGGCTCCTATTTTTTTAATTTGTGTTCTTCGCACCCCCTCTCTTTTGCTTCGATGCGCTCACTCTCGTCAAGTCGGTGTGCAGTATAAACCTGAGTTTAAAATGATTTTTAAGGATGACATATATAAATTTAGTTTATATATGAGGAATTATTAAAGAAAAGTATCAATTCAATATATATTTCACTTGAGACTCTGTCTGCATTTCTATGCATATTAATTATTATATTATAATTAATTAATTTATAATTATATATATATATTATATATTATAATAATTATATATATTTATATAATATTATATATATATAGATATATATATAATATATATATTTATATATATTATATATCTTTTAGTATTTTCACTCATATCATTTTCATTGATTATTATTGAGGGTTTATAAATCGCAACAAAAGGCAAATAATGTATCCTTATTCAGTAACTATTGATTAGTAACTGAGTTAATAAATAATTTGCTATGCAATTCTGATAGATAAGTGTAACTATTATTCTTCCCAATAGAATTATCAGTGATATACAACCACATAGTGGATTAAAAACCGACTTACTTTCATATCTTGTTCGACTTCCAAGTATAGGTATGATCTTGACAAGTATCATATTGGAAGCCACCTCATATTTGCTGCATCCTAATTAACCTGTTCAGTGACTTATATTCGCTAGGTTTGCTAAATAAATAATAGAATTGTGAGTGAGATCTATATCTCGTTGCTGGCGTATATATATATATATACTATATATATATTCACCAATTGATCTGGCGGGAGTACCTTGTAAAATTATCATACGATGTTGTTATTTTATGTTTGTTCCACCTCTTGAGCATCATAGTAATATTCTCAAGAAACTAAAGTGAATTAGTTATAGAATTAATCATCAAAGAATCCATAATATTTCAGACTCAGCTCCCACTAATTGGATGATATGTATATTTGCACAGAATAGTCTCAGCCTCCAAGGTCAGAGCAATGTCTTCCCCTATGTGAAAACACAACGTTCGTACCAAGGACATGACGAGGTGTGATGCTGTTATAGCGAAGAAGACTGACAGATACTCAAGAGGGTGGAAGCACATTCCGAACCTTCAACATCGGGGATCCTACATTTTTCACCAAGCGGACAACCTAGTCGAAAACCTCCGCAACTACTACCTACAGTCGACATTAAGTGAACTATAATTCGATTCTATCTTGAATTCTCTCTACAAAGGATACACAAGTGCACAACTTCTAGCACGACTCACTACGGACACCACATCCATAACAACGACGTAAATCTATATCTCTAACGCTGATGTTGAAAAGTGGACTGTGTATAATATATATTAGATATATATATTTGATAGTGAGGGATGGGCATATTATTATTACATTTCATAGAAAGTGTTTTATTAAATCCTTGTATTTTTGTTAATTGTGCTGTGAACAGGTTTCATATATAGACCTCTTATAAATTTAGTGTACAACCCAAAAAAAGACTAGGATTAATATAGAGTAACTATTCAAGTTTACCGGCTTCATATTTTTAACTCCCAAAAAGGCTCAAGTTGTTAAAAGCCGTTCTTGCTCATCGCACGGAGTATAATTGAGGAGCCCTTCCTTCTTATTCCTGTGCCTAGGTCTCATGGCAGATTCCATTATTGACGAGCACTACATTACTCTCAAATAAGATTGGAGAAGATACCCTCCTATAATCTCTGGTAAGATCTAATAAATATAGTGGCCTAAAGAACTTAACCAAAATATAATAATTTGGGCACATAACATTTAGGGAATTAAATAAATAATCATCCTAGATAACAACTAGGCATTCAATGTGATAGTAATAGACCTCCACTATATTTTATTATTATATAACTAAATATAAGTCATCATAAAAGAACTGCCTTTAAATTTACTTTTTGAGATGGTGGTGACTAAGTCATGCCAAAATCTATTATGCTAAATATACAGATATTAGTAACTAATTGGAAGCTGAGGAGGTCTGGCGAGTAAGTGTGATGTGCACCATCTGATTAAAAAGTAAAACAAAGCATAACTAGGTTGACGATAATAATTAAAAAAAATTCTCGTTACACTTCAAACTAGTGGACTAAAATTAAGTAAATTTGGCCAATAAGGTGTGAATTAGATGGAGAAGCGGTATCATAGTACACTAGAGAGAGTAATTTCCACTGCTGAGTGGAGCCAAAAGTATAGGAAGCGGATCTTCGTTGGCCCCAAATTTCATGATCTTCTGAAAGACGAAAACTTTAGGCAATTACTCAATGACAGTGAGAAAGCAACTTGGGAAGCGTTTGAAAGAGTTGTTCATGGCTTCCTCTGCAACAGAAGGATTGAAAATTATATTGAGATTGTGAACAACCTTTTAGATAAGTTTCTTATTTTGGTTGTAACATGTCACTCAAATTCTTTCGATTCACACCTGGAATTTTTCCTAGACACTGTGGTGCAGTAAGTAAAGAACAAAAGAGTTTCCTTATCATTGTTCAACGTTTTTGATGCCTGCTAGGACACATGATCGTCTTCATTATCGCAGCTTGAACGTAGATTTATATTCATGATAGCAAACAACCAGATTTTGTTTTTCCTCTCAAAAATGGTGAGCAGATCCCTCTGATCGTTCTCTGTTGACTGATTGAGACCCTACGAATCACGTTGGAAGAAGATTCAATTTTTGTAGTCTTGACGCCTAAAAGTTATTGCCTATCTCCTGGTGACGAAGGTCAAGGTTTTCGATATGCAGATCATTTCAATTTCCGCTCTGATTCGTCGGTGCGGCGTATCATATTGCCTTTACCGTCGAAAAATCTGTGCGTCATGGGGAAAGATGTGGAAGGCCGTTTTGGGTTCTTCTAATCTTCCCACAGTTTGCCCTTTCATTGTTTCTACTTACAAGCTCAGGAACTGTTGAGGTGGAGAGCCTAGATAGGACTGGGCCTCTAGACTTATCCCCTGAATGTTGCGAATCCAGCGTCGAATAACACATGAAAGATGTCGAGTATTCGAACTGTTCTTCTTTCTTTCTTGACAATACCTGCCTTTATAGGTGGGAGTCAGCAGACAGTAGCAGTTATCTGTAGTTTATAGGCTCCCGCCAAACCCATTGGCACAGCAAAATCATTACATCGTTTTTTTATTTTTCAGCCATTCTCGCAGTATAAGTTATAACTGAACAAGAGTTGCAACCTATATGGGGAGCCCATAATTTATACTGGTCCCCTACCTTCATGCCAAAATAGATACTGTCAAGTAACTCTGTTATAAGAGGCGCAGATTTGGCAGCCGTTTCTGTGGGAAATGTTATTTCACCACATATGCTAGCAAAAAATTATTCACTTAAATTTAGCAAACTTCTTCGTACCTGGCATTTAGATATAATTAAATTTTTCCACTCAGAAAGCACTCCTCAAAACCAGAAATTTCTGAAAAAATAAAACATAAATAATATGAAAACTCAGTCACATTAGCAGTTATTATTGTATAACCTACAAACATCTGGGAACGTTCTGTATCCATGTCTAGTTGACAGGATTGACATAACTACCAAGAACAAAAATTCCTCCATACATGTAGACTCTAAAAAATTCACATGTCACTGTATATCCAAGCAAGAGCTATTATCATGGGTTTATGGTTGATTTTTTGAATACTATGACATGATAACATGTTAATTTTGAGGTCGAAATAATTTCATTGTTGGGCAGTTTAATTGATTCTGAACTACTGTGGACATAAGAACTCCGCTGGTTACTGAGCAAACTAATATAAAATTGAAATCAATTATTCAAAAAATAATATATAAGATATATAAATAATAATATATAATTATATAATATATAAATACATATATAATATATAGATATACTTAATATATATTATTTATTATATTATATATATTATTATATATTTATATAAATTATATATATATATATATATATATATAATATATATTAATATATATCTATCCCAGACTCCTGTAAGCGAGAACGCTTGTCAGCTGTTCTAGACGAAAAACCTCTCCACCGCGCTCTGTTCTCATAGATTAAAGACTCTTCCATCTCCTCCATCCCACTCTCTTCTCTTCAACGGCTGTCCTCACATTATCACCCAATCTAGTTCTAGGTTGTCCCACACTGCATCTTCCCATCCGGCCCCCATCTGTAGTACTTCTTCGTGGTATCTATCCTCAAAATTTATCCTCATCACTTGTTCGTACCATCGCAGCTTGATTTAATATAAAAATCAGTATACTCTCCACCCCCAGCTCCACTCTTTAAATCATCATTTCTCATTCTTATCTCTCCTCGTAACTCCCTTTAATGGACTCTCCAACCACCCACGATTCAATGCTTGTATTTACTCCTGAGTTTTCGTGGTTGGAGCCCACGTTCGTGACGAAGTAAGTTAGTATATGTGGTCGTAGTATGCACAGATATTATATTATTTTTTACTTTTCGAGGAGCATATTATGTCTCGTAGATATGGTTATAGCGTTCTTAAAATGCAATATTAAAACTTTTCCATTCTTACTATTTAAATTCTCATGTTAATAAACATTTCCCTGCCCCAAAACTAAACTCACAAGGCATATTAAAACTGATCAACCTAGCCTTCAGGTCCTGATTCTCCACTCTTAATATTCGTAGTTTCCTTTCCTCCTCTTTTACTTATCAGAACGTCACACTCCTATCTCTCCATTATCACCATTCCTCTCTCCCTCAACTTCTCTCCTCTCCTAAACACTATAGATAAATCTCTTTCGCAGAGCCTCTCATATTCTGCCACCAGTCGCAAAGTCATCTGCGTTTTTATCCATTACCTTCACCCGTTCGTACTTCCGCGACCATTGTTCCGCAATAATCCATGAACATGATAGACAAAATCGGGGAGAGAACCCTACCCTGCTTCACCCCCATGTCAACCTCAAAACCAATCTCCATCGTTCATCTGGGTACTTCACTTTGCTATAAACATATTCGTAAAGTACTTCTTTATTGCTATATTCTCAATTTAATATTTTCCATGATTAGTCCTCATACTCTCTCGTTCGTAAGTATATTCCACAGGGCTCCCCTCGGTACACGACCAAAAGCCTTCTCAAAGTCTACAAATGCCAAATACACCTTTCTGTTAAATTCCCAATTCTTTTCGCATACCATCTTTATAAGCGAATACAGAAGCAATAGTTGAATCTATTGGTCTAAACCAGGGGTTGCCACTCGTCCATTTATCTTCTACCCTCTCACTCTCCAATATTTTTTTCTAAATATTCGTGTATATACCTTTGTGCATGTTTGAGTCAAAGCGCAATCTCCTCTATAATTTCTGCAGTCTACCTTATCGCTTTTTTAAAAACATGGGCATATACTGATTTTATCCAGTTCTTTAGGTGTCCTTTTCTTTCTCGCCACACTTATTCATTAATTCTTTCATCCATACATTTCCTTCTCCCACATTCTTCAAGATTTCCGTCGGTATTTTCACCCGGTTCTTCCCGTTTTTCATCTTTCTCAAGGTATATGTCATTTCTTCGTCGTGATCTGCCACTCTTCCACCACCTCACCATGGTCCACCACTTCATGCACATCCTCCTCCAAATCATTTGGTATATTCAGCAAATCAACAAAATAGTTCGTCCACCTTTCCCCAATCTCTCTCGGGTCTGTTAACAACACTTCATCCTCATTCTTTATTGCATATGTTGGAGGTGATGTTCCTTTCCTATAGTTTTTTGCCATATTAAATATCAGTTTTCTAATACCCGCAAGGTCTTCTTCTAGATCTCTACCAATTTTCTCCCATGTATTTTCCTTTTCCATTCTTTTATTCTTCTGTTTCATTTCTCACCATATATACTTCTCAAAAGTTCCATTCTTTTGTCTTTATCCATCTTCTAAAACATTTCATTTTTTCTCTTGACTGCTTCTTGCATCCGTTCTGTCCACCACGCCGTTTGTCTTTTCTTTTTTCCATAAATCGTTTTGGTTTCTATGATCCTCTCAGATACCTCCACCAATGTATCACGGAAAACTTCCCAACCCTCCTCCACATCTACATCCTCCCCAATCCTTTGTCTTTTCGTATTCATTTCTCTCTGGAATGTGTCTTTACAAGCCTGGTCTCTCAGTCTCTCAACCATAAATCTTTTTCTCCGTCTACATCTAAAAGACTTCGGTATTTCCATTCTCAACTTCCCCACCACCATTCGGTGGTCTGCATCTCCCGATACGGATGGTATACTTTTCACATCCTTAAACATTCCTTTGTTGTTTGTTACTATCAAATCGATCATTGATTTCTCCCCATATGCCTGCCTTCCATGTCCATTTCTGACTTCTCTATGTTTATAGAACGTATTCATTATACTCATGTTGTTACGTACACAAAAGTCTATGATGCTATCTCCCGCCAGATTCTTATTTCCCAAACTAAATGCTCCAATCACATTTTCTATTCCTCGGCGATCCGTACCAACGTGTCCATTCATATCCCCCAGGATAATTACATTTTCGTGGAACGGTACTCTATTTTTGACGTCCTGCAATTGCTGATAGAAAATTTCTCTCTCTCCAGCTGGTCTGCCTTGCTGCGGCGCGTACACCTGTATAAAGCTCAGGTTCACTCCGCTTGTCTTTATTGAAACAGCCATAATACGATAATTTTTCTGTTCGATACTACTAATTCTCTGCGATATCTCCTCCGACATTATTACTCCAACTCCATGTCTATTTTCTCTTCTTCCACTATAAATCAATTGGTAATTATGATGGAGAATAACTCCACTTTCGGCCAATCTCGTGTCACAAACTCCCAGCACATGCACCCTCCGCTCAACCTCATCAATATCACCATCTCCTCCTCCTTCCCTCTCAACGTTCCAACATTTAAGGTGGCAACACGTATATTTTTCCTAGAAGTTCCATTTCGCAATCCAAAATCGCGCGGTCGTCTTCTTAAAAGTCTTTCAGAGTTCCGAGGCAAAACTTGAGTTTCTTGAGCAGGTGTTGTCGGTTGCCGGCTTGCTGGGCCTGTCACAACCCTATTTTCGAGACTGCTGATTTGTGCCATCCAGCGCTTAGTCCCCGAAGGTTACAGAGGATATGCACCTCCCCCGGCTATCAAACGCTGGTAGGTTTAAGCCACCGCATCTCATAAAGGTTACACACTCTCTTGTCTGTGTGGGCGCATCCACAACAGACCGCGGGGGTGGAGTAGTATATATATGGATATAAAATATATTATTATAAATATATAATTATTAAATATATATATATATATTATTATTATATAATATATATTATACATTGTATTTCAATATATAATATATATATTATTACCAGTATATATATATATACTATTATAACTGATAAGAAAAAGAACCGGAGATGCGCTCAATACCCCTGATCCAACTTTAATTAGTAGAAAGTCTAAGATAATCGTTGCCTTTTAGTTTAGCTTAAGTCCAATGAGGATAAAAATTCCTGCAACGAAAATGGAGCAAAAAAACAAGCTTAAAAGGTTTATATTTGATTAAAGATGTTCAATGGGTGGAAGCAAAGGTTCATGAGTTGTGGCGTTTTGGAGTTGTTTCTTGATTTTAATGAAGGAGACATAGTGTCATCAATTCATTATTTGATTTATAAATGAGACAGTTAGAGATGCTAAAATTTCCATTTTATTCCGCTTAAATTTAACCTACCTTACAGTAAATAATATAATATATATTTAAAGTATATAATAATATAATGAATATAAATATATAATACATATATATATGTGTATATAAGATATTTCTTGCTTTGAAGGAATATATATATTATAATAAATAATAGATTATTATATTATATTCTATAAAGATGGTATATATATATGAGTACTTGTAGCTCAGTTAGCTATGCAATTATAATTGTACGTTCGCAGTCTAAAAAAAATTTTTTTGCACGTACCTTATCACTTACTGTGGCAGAGCCACTTTTCATGAATGGGGAATAAACACAAAGAAAAGAAATACTAACGCAATCCTCTCGGGGGGGCGCAGACGTGGCTTTAACAGTGAGTAAGATAATGAATAACAGCAGGGAAAGCCAGAATGATGACAAAGAGATTCCACAGAAACAGCTATGAAAAAAAGGTAGCTCCACAAAAACAGATGGCGGCTAGGGAAAGATGGACTATATATGACGCACAAAAGAACGAGCCTTGAGTTTTCAATACTCGCATACAATTTTCGTGGGAGGCAAGCACCTCTTTTAATATTGTAAACTAGCATGTGTGGATTCTGATATGCGAGTGGATGAAGTCAACTTCCATAATCGAACACCTACCGTCGTAGGTACCTTTAGAAAAGAAATAGTGCGACAATGTCATGACGCAGCAAAAGATGGTCATGAGAATGTTTGAAGTATAGGGACAGTTATTGACTCTTAGGCTTTTAGATTCATACCATTATTCAAAGAAAGGTGGAACCGGTGCCCCCCACACACACAAACAGTACTCCATATAAGGACGGATAAGACCTTATATAGCATGCGAGTAACTGAGGAGAAAATTGAAGTCAAGCAAATTCTGAAACAGAATCCAAGAATAACTTGTTGTTTTATGCTCAGTTCAAATGATGTTTAGATTGTTAATAGGTGAGAGGTTAGAACTACTGATAAAAGTTGGGAGATGCTTTTGAGAGAAAGATGTGAAGAAGTTGAGTTTTTAAAGATTTGAACTTCACAAGATTGTGGTGACACCACCGAGAAATCCCATCCAGATAGGCAAGAATTGCATCGGAAAGCTGATGGCGAGAGGCAACTCTAGATGCAAAAGAGGGAGATGATTTGAAATGAGTGGAAGAATGGAGAGTTGAGTCACCGGCATAAGATTGAATATAGTTAGAAGTCCAGCTAAGAAGATAGTTGATAAAAAGTAAGAATAGGGTTGGAAATAGGGTAGAGCCTTGAGGAACACCACAATTAACAGAAAAGGAAGAAGAGGTCGCTCCATCAAAACAAAAGACCTCATGAAACGATCTGAAAGAAAGCTAGACATGAGTAGAGAAGAAGAAAACGCAAAGGAAACTTAAAAAATTGTGACGAGTGCCACACCTTGTAAAAAGCTTTGGATATATGAACTTATGAAGCGTCACCGCACATGACTCCCATAATCCCGAAGGGCAGAAGGACATAGATCAGTGAGGTAGGAAAGATATGTCACCAGTTGACTTCGAGCGTCGAAAGCCGTACTGGTGATCTGAAAAAGGGGAATGAGACTCCATATGATCCAGGATATGAGAGCTATGGAGAGTTTCAAAGATTTAGGCAGAATATAAGTTAGGGGTATAGGTTGATAGTTAGAAGGATCAAAGCGGCTACCCTTTTTTCAGGATTGGCTGAGCATATGCGGCACTGAGGAAAAGTATTAGTATTTTGGCATAGAGAGTAGAGTTGAACGAGGACAGGCGCTAGCACAGAAGTACACTTCCTAAACAATGGGGAGAAATGCTATCCTGTCCATTAGCTTTCCTGACGTTCATAGAACTCAGAATTACATGCACCCAATCAAGAGTAATAACCTGTAAGTACATAGGATACCTGAAAGAGTGAGAAAGGAAGTAGTCGTGAGGTTTGAGTATCCGGAATCGTGAATTCCAGGGAGGTGGAATTAGATGAATAAAAAAATGACAAGACAATCTTTCGTGTTTTAAAACAGTGATTACATACAGACCCGTCAAAACGAATAAGAGGAGGGAAGGCTGATTTACAGAAGTTATTAGAGATAATTTTGGCAAGAGACCATAAATTTTTATCAGTAGGGGAGACAAAAAGGTCAGCGCACTTTCTTTTAGTGAAAACACGCTAAGCTAGTAGAATAATATCCCTGCAACAATTAAGTACAGAATGATAAATAATTAGAAAGGGTAATAGGAGAACGAGAGTTTTTCCACCCCTATTCGCAGTGTCACGCTTCTGAATGTCATGAGAATATACGCCATCAAACCTGTAACCATTGCCATCATATGCGTATTCGCAGTTGTGAATTGCAGATGCATAAAATTTTTTTTTAAATACATTATCCCATTGTTGTAGTTTTTTTATTGAATAAATAGCATTTGGATATTAAAAACATAAGTAGTTTTATATATCTTACGATCTCAGAAATAGTTCTTCTCTCTGATCACTTCAGGTGTAAATATGAACATAATTATCACAACCACTGAGCATTACTTTTAAAAACATAAATATAGTAATTACTAGAGTAAATTAGGCTATTTGCACTATCGCCATTAGAAGAGTTTCTTCCATATTGTATACTGATAAACTACTCTTCCTTGGTCTGTGAGGACAGGACAATACTGAAGGTTATAAATATATATGACATGAATTAAAGGACATCTTCACAGGTAAGAGAATTCCCAACTTTCATTTGTATAAACTGCAATGGGTCAAATGCACATCAAGGGCACGTTTTATACTATATTTCGGCTACAATCTTACAAGGGTT
The DNA here is from genome assembly GCA_015478945.1 of Trachelipus rathkii. Lineage (NCBI taxonomy): Eukaryota > Metazoa > Arthropoda > Malacostraca > Isopoda > Trachelipodidae > Trachelipus > Trachelipus rathkii. Next base: position 58,003 of record JABUQX010108707.1, on the reverse strand, counting down.
CCCTTCTTAACATATGACATAAAAACAAGTTACTTTAGGAGGCATAATTAATAATGTAGTAGATGATTAGAACACAATTTTCTTTCTCTTAGTATTTCTTTTCGGATTATCTTGTTCTTGTACTACTTTTCTGTTGTGGGGATAGGAGAAAGATGATTATATATATATATATATATATATATATATTATATATATTATAATTTATAATATATATATAGTATATAATATTATAGTAATATATTTATATTTTATAATAAATATATAGTATGTCAATAATATAATTAAATTAAGTTATAGTTATAATATATATAATTGAGTTAGTGTTTTAAATTGGAGCAAACAAAAACATTTTGGTCAGCCTTTATATTTAATTTTAATTTTCATAGATTTTTATAGTATATATATAATATATATAGATTTATATATATATTTTATATATATATAGTATTAAATAATAAATTCTTAGTCTACTATACATGAGTGGTATATACTAACTATATAGTATATGATACTGAGATATAGGTTAAGGAAATAGAGAGACCTATATAAGTATATATATTCAATTTATCGAATTGCCAAATTTCTGAAAATTTGAACGAATTTCCATGCGACAAAAATCTCTAATGTATGGTGTGTCTTAAAAGTCAAAATTACGGAGTAGCATATTTTCTGGCAACCTATTTTAAGGTTAGAGATTTTATACACGTCTGCATATTCAAGCATTTTTCTTAAAAGGGAAGACCGCCCAAAACAAATAGGGGGGATTTGGCTGGCCACAAGGATTGCATACTAATTCATATTTGAATTTGACGCAATTTCCTTTATGACACAATATCCGTAGGCTTTCAAAGCTGTTTTATTATTTATTTTATTATCTAATTTCGTATATTTATTTCATAAATAAATCTTAACTTCAAAATCATTTATTAGGTACATTTTCTTTTACAGTGGAAAGGTTATATTAGGTTATACTTTGTTTTGTTATTTCTGCAAATATAAATGAGTATGAAGTTATTTTACATAATTTGTGCGATTTTAATTAGGACATTCAAATTCATCTGATGTCGCCCAAAAGAAGGTAAATTGGCAAAGCAAAAGTTAGTGGAATAATTACGAATTGAAAACAAGCAAATTCAGCTAAATTAATCCTCCTCCCCCCCCCCCCCCCCAGCTGCATAACCGCGAGCAATCTTGGAAACTCAAATAAGTTTTAACTGCGCCATGAAGCAGCATAATTTATATGCATCAATAATTTTTGGAAAGGGAAATGAACAAAATGTTTAATTTCCCATAATAGAACAGCTTAAAAGCTTTAGGTTCAAATATAATTTGAATTATTTCAAATTAGAAAAAATCTTTTGAAAATTGATAGAGGTTAATACAGATTGAAAATGGAAACAAAACTAAAATATATAGTTCAACAAATGCATCGTCAGATTGCACGTTTGTAGTAGTAGTATAGTAGTAGTAGTAGTAGTAGTAGTAGTAGTAGTAGTAGTAGTAGTAATAGTAGTACGCCAATGATTTCCTTTTCCAATTCAAGACAGCGCGATCGCGAATAAATATAATTAAAGAGAAATTGCACGATGATAACCATAAAAATGTGCCAAGTTTTCGCTTTTGTCTAGCTTTTTCACTAAATATTTATGAAGAGTAGAAAAAGTTTAAGCAGATGGTTTGTAAAACATCGTGTAGAGTTCACTAACTTAAGATATTTTAAAATGAAAATATATAGTTATTTTTCTTATAGCAAAATTGAATTTTATTAATCAATTCATTTTGAAATTCCTTGAAAAAAAAATCCTCAGAAAGAAAAGGAACTCAAGAATATTTCGTGAAAGCAACAGAAGAACAAACAAAATTTTTTTATCTGTTTCTGAACAAAACTAATCAGAATGAATAGACTTTTCATATTCCTCCTTCCTTTTGACCTTCCTAAATAAAGATTCTTTAGGATTGCTGTATTGGAAAAGGATTATCAAGCGTTTTCAGTTCATATTCTTTTATTCCATTTTCTTCAATTTTCTTTTTATACTTTCATCGTTTTTTTTCTTTTCTCTATTATATCTATTTGCTTAATTTCAGGGGATTGATTTTAATTTTTAATTAAATGCGGGCTTGCTTCTATTCAGTTCCAGATATTTTTATTTTGCTCTTCCTTTTTTTGAATACAACAAATCACCACGCATTGATATTAATATTATATTATTATATAATAATATATATATATATATATATATAATATATATTATATATAAATAATTACCTAATATTCTATATTACAGTACTATATACTTATAAATATTATTTATATATCATATAAATATTATATTTATATATAATAAAATGTATATATATATACTATATAGATATAATATAATTATAATAATTTAATATAATTATTATATATATAATGGTATTATATAATATAATATATTATATATAGAATATAGAATAGAGTATATATAATATATAATAGTATATTATATATATATATATATATATATATATGTGTGTGTGTGTGTGTGTGTGTGTAATATGTGTAATGGGTAAACGATATGATATGTTTGTTTGGTGAGAAAAAATTGATTATAAAAATATTAAAAAATGATATAAAAAATCTGACGTATAATATATAATCAATTCCCTTCAGAACATAAAATGAAATAATTTAGTTGACGTTTGTCAGAGAAGCAGCAGCAGCAGACCCAGGCGGAGGCCAGTCGTTTTTTATACTCTCCTAATTCCGTTAACAACTCTCCATCGACAACGTTCAAGAAAACGGAAAACGTGACTGGAATATTATGACGACTTATCAAAACGTTTGGAACGTCGAGGAGGAGTGAAAGGTTTATTGGTGCTTTACATGTTCTCTTTATTTAGGCTAACACGTTTGATTTACTTTGTTGCTGATGACAGTTTGTTTGTTTCAGTCTCGATTGCTGTTTCAATTTTAGAGAATATTTGCCATTGATGTATACGTCTCACACATACAGGCACACAAGCACACACACTCACATGAAAAATCTATATGAGTCTAAGCACCTCTTCAATTTTTTATTAAACTGATCTTGCAAATATTACTAAACATTTTAAAGTCCATTTATTTATATACAAATATTGTGAAAATAAAATAAAAGCAATAAACGATTTAGGCGCCTTTTTGACCGGATTATTCGGATGTTTTTCGTCCCTTTCAGGAATTCAATAAAATAGGGTGAAAAATCTACGGTTATGCCTTGCCATATTTTATTATGTCATTATCGTCCTATTGTTCCACGTATGATATATAAATTATATATATATATATAATATACTTATATTAATATAATATAAATTATATTTATATTTATAATTAATGATATTAATATTTATATATAAATAGATAATAATATACGATATAATAATATAATATGTACTTTACAATAAATTATATAATATATATATATAATTGTTAAATTTTTTCTTTCTTTTTCTAAAAAAACACAACCACACACAAAAATATGGGCATTTTTTTAAAAATTCTTATTTCTGGCGGGAAATGATGGACAAGCCTGCATAAAACGAAACTCGCCAATCATTTTCCAAATCAGACACCTAAAACATTAGAAAATAGGTTCAGAGGAAAAAACTTTTTTCATCTTTCCTCTTTATAAAAAAAAAAAAAAAAAAAAAAAAAAAAAAAAAAAAAAAAAAAAAAAAAAAAAAAAAAAAAAAAAAAAGGATCATCAATAAAAAACAGATTTTACCTAACTATTCTAAAACTGTTATGAAAATGAAAATAAACTGAGTAGAAGATATGGAAAATCAAGTGCACAAAAAAATTAATAAAAGGGTAAGAGAGAAAAAAAGTGTGTTTTCACACAATCTAAAACACATCACCGAAAAAATTAATTCTATTAGCCACATATATATAATACTACATATATATCATATAATATACTATACTATATATATATATAAAATCATTATATATAAAAAAATAAAGTTTGATTATATTATTAAATATATATATATATATAATATATAATATATATATATACTTATTAAAGACTCCATTAAAACATAAAAAATTTAACCTTTCTGCCTCCTGTCGCAACATCAAAAATATGTTGCGGCAAGACAATGCCAAGCACCAAAATAATTTATTAGGTTCTAACATTTCATGACATCAAATCTCTTAACTTAACCTTCAATCTTTGAAAAAAAAAAAAAGCTTTTTTATTCTCATCAATAAAAAAAACAATTCTTACCCTATAATAATTTTTAAATTCTTAAACTATACAAATAAACTATAGAAATGAAAACAATGAAAATTATAAAAGGGGAAAGAAAAAAAGTTATTCCCACACGAAACTAAACAACACCTACCGAAAATTATTTATTAACTATATAATGTATAAATAATTATATATATATACATATATATATATATATATATATATATATACAAATATATAATATATATAATTAATATATATACTACATATATATATAATATATAATATATATATATATAATTGATAATCATTATATAATATATATAAAAATAATTTAGGATTTTAGTAAAGAGGAAGTAAGTTTTCCCTTAATTTTCAAGGTTATCGAGTGAGAGATTGCCAAACACAATAATTTACTTTACTAGCTGTGAAATTTCTACACACTTCTCTTGCGTAAGCGTGTGACACGAACTATCACTTTTTAATGATTAGAAAAATTTATATGATTTAAATAATTAATTCCTACACCTTTGTGCAATTTAAAAAATCTTTTATATTTATATGGTAATATTTCAGTGAATTTAGGAGGGCCAAAAAAAATATGAAAAAATGATGTTTCTAACATTATGACCATTGTTAAAAGATAGTCGTTTCAGAATGTTAACTCTGCTAACACGATCCAGCACCAATGGAGGATGTTTCTTATTTTTAATGACGTAATATACACATATATATATATATATATATATCATTTAGTATATCTAATATATATAAATATATATACAAATATAAATATTACAATATATTTATAATATAAATTATATACTAATAATATATACTTCCCCAAACTTTGATTCAACTAAATTGTGATTAAAATATACTGTAAGTTTTCAATTTCAGAAGTCAATACATTTTCTGTATCCAGCCAAAACTTAAACTTCTATTTTATGCATAAAGTGAAAATAATTTGATAAAAAATGCGTACTGATTTATGCCGCAACTAACAAGCAACTACATGCCTGTACTCAAGAGTTGAGAAAGATTTCAAAATAAAAATTGTGAAGCTAAATCTTCTTTACTTTTGGTTAAGTTACATAATTTTTTTTTTTTTAACTCCAACGAGGAAAAACACTCCGTCGTTATGCTTTTTCGTCACGATTTGGTGTAAAAGAAGTCCACTTAGAGCTAGAAAAAAAAAAAAAAAAAAAAAAAAAAAAAAAAAAGGCAAACATTTTCAAGCGTAACAAATCTGTGCTGTTTAAAGTTATCCCTCTGGGTCCAATGTTTTTTCTGGAATAGATTTTTTTCTTGAGAACAGACCTTCCACAATATATGTGCACGCTTATGTAAACATTTGCCATTTTTGTGAACTATGAATGGTTTTTACCGTATACACCACTTATGAGGATTTGTGGAAATAATTGAGAGTATATTGAGGGTATGTTTCCTCTACTTCTTTCATACAGGAGCAAATTAGAAGTGTTTGTTACAAATATGACTTTTTCTGACGAATTTATTTTCTCTGAAATCAAGTTGGTAAGGAAGTGCAAATTCAAATATTTATAATAATGAAAAGATTATTTAAAATTAAGAATCGCAGCATAACCATATCCTATGACCTATATGAAGAAACATCATCGCTTAATCAGATTGATATAGAATCACTCAAAGTGTGCCTGACGAAACACAATTATCCTCATATATTTTGATATAACTTTTAGTGCTATTTTAGCGTAACATATATATATATATATATATATATATATAATATATATATATAATAATATAATATTCAATTTATAATTATATTATATATGTTTATATATATTACTATAATATATAATATTAGTTTGCAAATCTTTAGGAAAAGAATTTCTGAAAATTTCACATAATTTAAAATTTGAAATGGTAATTTCGTCCGAAGACATTCACAAATGAGATCTAATAAAATGTTTCCTTAATTTTGAGTTCTTTCTTGAAGGATAAAATTAAAGATCCTCATAGGAAGAGACTGTGGTTAATCGAGGTTGAATTGCTCGTTACTTTTCATTTTAGGTAAAATAATGTCTCCTAAATATTATTTTCAACTTCTTCAGCATTCTTTTGTCATTGATGTAATTTGGATATTTTAACAAAATATAAATTTATTACATTATTGCATATCTAAATGAACTATAGTTGACGTCTAGTTACGTTTATTAAAGTTAATTCTAATAATATATAAAGGATTGTAGAAAGAATGGATTTCAAATTGTATATTTATGTGCTTATAGACGTGGAGCGAATGTAACATTTGTTATTTTTCATACTTATTCTTTAGAGCAAGACTTAAAAGATTTCCTATTTTGTGATAACACAAATGAAATGAAACACATTATAGGAAGAACATATTATTTATTAACATTTTATGCAAGATCTTTGAAAAAATACATTTATGGAATTTAATTTATTAAATTACTTTAAAATTAAATTTTTTTTCATATTAGTTTCAAATATTCAATTACTTTTATTAACATTTATTAAAAAAAAGAATTAGAAGTTTTTACCGTTAAGATATGCATTAGAATCCTCGTCCGGATCTTAGGTAGCAGCTACTTAGAGAAATTCCTCTCCTTAAACAGGCTATGCCCATGGGAGTTTGTGAACTTTTATTTTATAATTATATAAAATATAAATAGAATATAAATACAGCACAATTCCGACAATTTCTATTATAATATATATATATATATATATTATATATATATATCATATATATATATTATAATATTTTATAATATATATTATATATATATATATATATAATATATTAAATATTTCCGTTTATATAACTATTTCTATTTCAATAAATTTAAAAGTTTCAGTACAGCAAAAGAGTTATTTTTTAATTTAAAATGTACTACTATTTCCAACACTCATGCACCTTTAACTATCGACCATAGTACCAGTATTGATTAAGTTACACTAAAACACTAATACATTCCCTGAAAAGAAATGAAACTAGATTAAAAGTCGTTGAACCTATTTATATAAAATCTACATACTAAAAAAAGAATCCTAGGAAAGATTTTACCTGTGAAATCAGGTCTACGAGCACACCTGTGTAGCATTACCTTTAGGCCTAAAACTGACTCCTCCCTCTGGGGAGATCTCGAACCATCAAAGGGACTATTGCTGCCTCTCTCTTTTTATCCTCCATTTGGTTTATGCACTCTAATCGTGCCTTCTTGGCTTAGGCTTTCCAGGACTCAGTAAAGAAAGTAAGTTTTCAGAATCTGAAATGTTTCAAAAGGTTTTCGGAAACAATTTTTAAGTAAATGGCCTTCATCGATTTTTTTGGATAGACCCTGAAGAGAAATGTAAAATTTATCTGAAAACATTTTCATTTCAGAATGAAATAATTGAAAATTATTTTATATATTCTGTCTTTATATATATATATATATATATATATATATATATATATATATATATATTATATATATAATATATATTATATATAATATATAAAATAATATAAAAAAAAATAAATATATTATTATATATATATATATAATATATAATATAATATATATATATATATATATATATATATATAATATATATATATATATATATATATATATATATATATAATTTGAATATGAAAGCATTTATGGAAGCAATATGAAAAATATGAAAGAAAACAAAAAAAAGTAATAATAAGAAATAAATCTCTCTTCTTGTGCTATTAAACTTTCGTTTTATTCTTTTATTTCACGGGAGAATCTTGCCATAAATCTGAACCGAGCGTCAGGTTAATGGAACTGTTGAGAGGGAAAGCATCACGTTTTGGCGCAATATTTATGGAATCGGGGGATTTATAATATTTTAAGCATGCTCTTTTCTCTTTAGGGGAAAAAGCAACAGAAAGGGTCTACATGTGTGGCTTTGATGATTGTTTGTTTTTATAAAAAATTTGTTAAATTGCTTTTAGTAAATGAGAGAATTAAAAACCTTTAGAGGTAAAAATAATTTTAAGTCATTAAGAAAAATGATAATAATAAAATTGAACGAAACTGTCGAATGATTTACAAAATAATTATTTATTGAGAATCGTTTTAAATATATTGAATATTAAATTATTTTAATTTTTTTTATTAATTTATTAATTTTAATTAATTTTTGATTTTCTGATGTTTCTCCTGAAATTTAATTATTGAAGCTGTTAAATATTGGAAATGAAACAAAAAAAAGTTTTCCATTGCTTTTATTCATTTCATAACATGGATCGGTAGTGAATATAAACATATATATACAGAGGTGATGTGGAGCAAGTTCGTATCGGTTCGAGCGAACCGGTGATTATAATTTTTTTCAGGGAAGAGAACCGGTAATTTACTCTCTTGTTTATCTAATTAAACATGAAAACGAACAGGTAGCTAACTTTTATGACTAAGCAGAGAACAGATTATTAAAATATTGGAAGCTTACCAATATATATATAATAATATATATATATATATATATAATATATATAAATATAGAAAATAAATATATAATTAAATATATATAGATATATATCACGAGTTAATAAATATATATATATATATATATATATATAAATATATATATATAATATATTATATACATATATAATATCTAAGATATCTAATATATTAATAAAATATATATATATATAACTAATACGAGTAATATATATATAAATACGATAATATTAATAATAATAATCAAACTATAATATATAATTAAATAATATTATATAATATATTATGACATATAATAATATATATATTATAATATATATATAATATATATATATAGATAATATTTATCATATGTGCCACTCGCCCATACACTCCGAAACTTCTGAGATACCTTATATTCTTATGCCACAATTGATTAGTCAAATGAACTTATAAATTCCAAAAGCCCTTAATATCAATTCGTATTTACGTTCATTTGAAAGACGAATATTCGATTTTAGCCTTCAGAAGTCAATTATAAGATTGCTTATTAAAAATAACATACAAAAGGTAAAAAAGGAACATATGTAAAAAAAACTTCATTTTTAAGCGAGTAACTTTATAAGAAAATCGAAACATAAAGTTTTTATTTCGCTAAACAGACATTCATTACGAAAAATATAGTTGTTGTGGATTTGATTATGCCTTGAATGAATATAAAGGGCATTTAAACCTAGAAAATTTTCACAGAATAGAATGAAGAATATAATAATAACATTTAAAGAGTATCTAAATAACTTTGTTTAACCAAACTGTAAATTTATTGAAATTGTAAAAGGGAATAAAGAGTACTTGTTGTTGTAATATCTTCAAAAATAAAGAAGTAGAACATATTTTTAAAAACACAATCGGGACAAGAAAGAACACTATAAAAAATTGAAACTCAAAACATCCCTGACCATCAATCATAATCCGTGGACCGACATGAAACAGATCGAATAAATATGAGCAAGCCTTTAAGCAAGAGAAAATTCTCTATTTGGTCTCGAGATGCAACGTATATCACACACTTTTTATTGTCTATATTACACAACCCACGCTCGCATAAGCGCGAAGCCTAGTACAAACATGAATTAAATTATACAACAATATAATATATATATATATATATGATAATATATACTACAATAATATATATATAGATATAAATATTATATATATATATATACTATAATATAAATATATATATATATATAACCAATAATCAATTGTACGATAAAATTCTTAAGATATATAATATATTATATATATATATTATATATATTAGAGGTGTACCGAATTCCGTCCGTCCCGGAATTGACATTTTTTCCCGGTCCGTGTCCGCCGAATTTGAAAAAAAATCCGTCCGAACCGATTACCTAATTATTATAATTTAAAAAATTCTGAAGATTGATTTACATAAACCTAAGCCCAGATATTAACAAAAATTAAATGTACCTTTTTAGATTCTTAGTTATTTTATATTTCTTGCGCCCTTAGATCATTAGTATTCGTGTGCGGTTGCATTCAAATATTAAACGGTCATCCATCACTGCTCTCTAAGCTTCCCTTCTTGGGGATTTCCCCCTCCTTCTCTTTATACTCTTAGTAACTCAGTTTTCTCTCTGATCGCCTCACGTATCAGCAATCCTTCGTGTCGATGGAGCTCTCCTCTCCTCCGTTTCCTGTTACACATTTGTGCGCCCAAGTTGCCTTTCTAGCTCCACATAACTAACTACAACTTCATCCATACGATCCCTCACTGTACTTCCAACTCTGGTTCCACCTCTTATGCCCGAGACTCAACCTCCATGATTCAACTCATTTCAAGATCTGCTCCCTCTTTTCTGCTTCTAGATGCTCTATCCTTCAAGGCTTCCATTCATTCTGCATCGATGATTCCTGGTCACCCGCAACCTTGCTAAAATTTCAACTCTTTAAAAACTCCACTCTTCCCCACATCTCCCTCTCAAAAAACACCTCCACCTTTCCTATTCCTTCGGCGGCTCTATTCGATTCCTTAATAACTAAAACATACTTGTCTTAACTATAAACCAACAAATATCTTGGAAACCTCAATGGTTTGGTTGCTAAGGTGCCTCAAAGAAGCTGGGGAATTTGTTCAAATTGCGGGAATATTTTCCTCTGCACAGCTACTGCCATTATTATAAAGGCTTTATTCTCCCTCTATGAGTACTGTTCTGCAAGTTGGCTCCGCCCACCCTTCCTATTGGATAGGTATCAAAAGCCTAAGGAACTAATAAACTCCACTTTCAAAAACTTCTTTGACCCTCTATCTCTCTGCGTAACGTTTGCGCTCTATCCCTTTATAAACACCGCAGATCTCGGAAATTGACCTCTCTATTCTCCACCCTGTCACCCTCGTAAGCACAATGGGTGGGCCTTACTCTCCCCAACGGAAATTCTGGCAAATAGGCAAACCCAACTTTCTTGTGCCTCTTTCTTTCTCACTATTCTGTGAACTCCTGCCTCTTCTGTTTTTTTCAACATATAATCTTCCTCTCTTAAAGCCCGGCTGCGCCACCTGAAACTTGGCGTTAGATGAGATTGTGTTTTTTCAATGTATTTTCCGCCCCCCTTCTGAAAGCCCACCCTATTGCTATCTTAAAAAAATGAAAAAAAATACAATTTTACTTACCAAACAATTATATTTGAAATAAAGTTACCCAATATCAAAATATAGATAATAAATATTCATTAAATCAGCTTTATAATTAATTACCTGCATCACTAATATACTATATATATATATATATATTATATAAGTATAATATATAATATATAAATACGCTCATTCATATATATAATATATATATATAATATATATATTAACTATATATAAATTATTTCTAATATAATATTAAACTTCATAATCATAATTATTAAAAATAAATAACTCTTCTAGTGTACATCAAAAATCGTAGTAAATAATATTCGATCAACCTAGAAACTCTCAATACTACTATTTCAATTTACGGGGTATAAATGTAAACATCTCTCTACAAAAAATTATTACTCAAAAATAAGAATTTGTAAGATAACAACAATTCTATAATCCCTCTCCTCATGATAATTTCTCCCCCTCCACCCACCCCCACTAAATCCAACCCTCATCCACTTTCTGAACACACCCTTATTGTGCATTGATATATATTAAATTAGAAAAATTTCTCAGTGCTCAGCTTTTCAGCCTTCCCAATCTTTCGCTATCGGATTCCATTCTACAAAAAACCAATTCTCCCTTACTATCCAATATTTTGACTTCAGATATCTCTTCGGGATATTTCCATTGTTATTGAACGCGGTGATTAAATTTTGCCGGTAACTACCTGAGTTTATTTTTCTGTGCATATTTACACTCTATAAAAGATAAAACGATATCATAAAAAAAAAAATTTTTTTACGAAACTTTATATTTAAAACAATTTTATATTATTTCTTCTTAATTTTCAATACATCAAGATATTTAACATAATACCGATAATGAACAGACTAAACTTAGACGTTCATATCAGTATTAGCAATATATTATATATATATATAATATAATATATATATATAATATATATATCATTAATATATATATATAATATATATATAATTATATAATACTATGAATATAATTATATATATAATAGTATATATAATATATATTGATATTTATATTGAAAGTTATTTTTATTTCTTATATTTAAATATTAAAATTCCTTCCGCCGAATTCCGGCCGAATTTTTGTGATCGCTCATCCGCATCCGCTCATTCAATACCTTTACATTCATTGCACCCTAATAATAATAATATATAATATACTATATATAATATATAATATAATATATATATATAATATATAATATATAATAATATATATGATATATATATATAATAGTATAAGTAAATAATATATTATATAATATATAATATATAATATATATGTATATATTATACATGGCTATCTTGCTATAAGCCAGGTCGACCCTACATTACTGCAGACGAATTTAAAATGGTTAATCAGTTCATTAAAAACTTTAAAAATCTCCAATCTTCACTACAATATATTTACAATTATTTCTAAACCTACTTTGTAATAAAGCTTTGTCAGTTAACTCAACTCTCTTATGAATGTGATGGATTTTCCTAGCTATATAGTTTTTAATAACTACTATCACACAAAAATATATGTATATATATCATAGGCGATATCCGAATCGGCATTCGATTCGAACCCGATTCAGCTCGCGCAATCGCATCGGCATCGATCGTAAATCCAGTAGCTGATTCGGATTCATTCGTCACCTTACTCCACACACCACGATTCGGGATACGGATTCAACAATCTGACTCGGATGCGATTCCGGATTCGAGGCATCTTTACACACCGGATTCGATCAGAGCTCCGATCCGAATCCGGATTCGAATTCCGAGTCTATCTTGTTTCGAACGGATGTCAAAAAAATCATCAAAAAACATAATCAAAAAAAAACGAAAACTTAGAATAACAATTACACTATTTATGACCAACCCACAGGAGTCGCGCTATAGAGCCAATCAACATGTCATATTTCTATTATTTTTGGCCGCTAACCATAGCGCCATAGAAACATAAGAATATATGAGCCCCCTGAACAACATGGAAAAAAAAAACTACAATTTATCTAGAGAAACAAGTTAATTAACGGACAGCTCCAAAATTGCTCTACTACGCCCAACTTGTTCACCCACAAAAGAATGGACATAAAATTCGGAATTATCGTCGATTTAACTATTAAAACACCAAAACTAAAATTTTTTCCCGCCTCTAAAACTGGCCGTTCCCCTTTTGTTTTCTGCGTACTTAGTAATTCTCAGAACTATTCAGTGTTTTTTTCAAAACCCATGTTTGACATTTTCGGCATCACACCTCACAGAATTTTTCTCCGAGAATAGACGTCAAATTGGCTAACCAAGTCTATTGCATAATGACCATTTCTACCTGCAAATTCACGAAACTTTTCATTATATTTTTGTTTTGTGTGCACCTCAGCCGTAACTGTCCACATGTTAAACCACTATTTTAGGATTTTAACAATAACAGGAATTGACTAATTTTTTTCTTTGTTGGGCGAAGTGGCAATAAATTTTAGGGCATATATAACTCGAGAAATTGCAGCATATTTACTTAAAAGGTGAAAGACGAGAGAAGGAAACGGTCTTACGAACAAACTTTTTCACAAAATACAAGATCGTTTTTTGAAATTTTTAAAAAAAATTCTTTTGAGTATTCAAAAAAAATTATACCTAAAATAAAAAAAGACCTATCGCAAGTTCGATCATCTGAAAAAATAACTTTATTTACGAAACGCGGATGAGTTAAAAAAATAATGTTATTCAATTTTCACTTTCCAAAATTCATACGTTGGAAAAAGTTAAAATTGAGATCATCTTTCTACTGTCGATCAAATCAAATTTTTCAGGTGTATAGTCGGACGAACGCATCTTTACTTAGATTAATAATTTTGTATTACTCACTAAAGAATTTTTTTTAAAACTATCAAAGTTTTTTTATATTGAAAATTTGTTCCAAAAAAAACCAAAAACTCTTGTCCAAAACATATACAGAAGCCAAAATATTTAAGTCAAAAATATGCATCTCTTCTGACTACATAAGCCCTGAAAAATTTTATCCACTTCGCTTCAAACAGGAAAAAATTATCGCAAATTTCATTTAAAATCCAGAAAATGTGATTCGAAATGACACACGCGGGCACACAACAAACTCAAAAACGAAATACTTCTACTTTGATAATGGACCCATCCTATTGCATATTTCAAGTTTAAAGTCATTTCAAAGAAAAATTCTGGAGTTGATCGAAAAATGTGTCAAAAAACATGGTTAAAAAATTGTAAAATCTGAAAGAATGACTACAGACAACAGAAAAAACACCAGAAAACAACGTCTTAGAAGAGGGCAAAAAAATCTACAGTTTGGTGTTTATAGGCTCAAAATTGGCTGAAAATTCCGAATTCTATGTCCATTTTAAGTTGGGGTAAATTTGGAAATAAATAGTTGCACCTCCCCTTTTGAAAAAAAAATTAATTTTAATTTTTAACTAGAATTTAAAGTATCAGGATGACAAGTGAAATATCTGACCTTTGTCTTGTCTCTCGTAATTATAAAAAGGGAATATAAGTATCAAGATTAATCTTATAGCAATAAAGGATAATAACAATTTTAAAGAAACACACATCACACACCACACACACACACACACACCCCACACACAATATTATAGATATATATATATATATATATATATATATTATAATCATAATACCTAATATATATATATATAATATGATATATATATAATATATATATATATAATATATTATATATAATATATTTACATATTATATATATAATAATATATATATAATAGTATATATATAATAATATATAGGTATATATATATATATATATATAATATATATCATAAATAATATATATATACTAATAATATATAATACTATAATATATATATTATATAGTATATATATATATATATATATATATATAGATATATGGCGTCCAGCTTCCAACTAGGGGCAGCTAAAATTTTATAGAGCTCATTATATTATATATTATATTATATATATATATATATATATATATATATATAATATATATAAATATATATTATATAAATATATATATATATATATAATATATATATATATATATATAAATATATAGTAAAAAGTACCACTAAGAGAAAACAGTTATGGATACATTAAATCATTAATATTAAAAAAAAATAGTTAAAACAATAGAAATAGTTACAGCGCTAAAGATAAGATTCACAAAAATAGATCAGTTGGCAAAAATTGTAATTTTAAAAATATAATTCACCCTGGTTTAAGGCAAAATTTATCAATTACTGTTTGAATAATTCAATTCAAAATTGTCAAAACAAATCTATAAGCTCATCATAGCCAGCCCGTTTAACCTGTCATCTTCCATAGGTACTTAGAAGCCAAGTCTTGATCCTTCGCAGATGCCTAATAGAGCAGCTACTTACTGTGTCCATTGCTGACGAGTATTATCAATCAAGCCTTCTTCGTCGACGGAAAAAAAGGTTCTGTCTCCTTTAAAAACTTGGGAGACAAAAACAAATCTTTTAGTTCTCACTACTCATTTCTTGTCCTTCCAAATTACCCAAAATTCTAGCTCTTTCTCTTCCTTCTAATGGGTTAAACAAACTATAAATGAAGCGTGTCTTTCCTTACTCATCGATTTTCTATGGTAGGGCATGTGGAAATGATGTAAATTTGTTAATGCATAAGCATGTTATTTCAGTAGAAACCGTAATCCAAAAGAAGAGGCTATAGCATCCAGATACGAATTATAAGGAATCTTCTCCAAAACTCCGTCTGGAACTTTATGCTGATGGTCGCTGCGGTTGGCTGGCAGTATGCTGCCCCTACCAAACAATTCGTGAATACCCTACAATAATTAATCCCCAGTTGCTGCGATTTATTACTTCTTTTTAAATCATCGGTGATGTTTTCTTCGTCTTCCGATGGCTCCTAAGTCTCTAACCATTTTCCACAATTGTTGAATGTGCTGGCAGTTTTGACGATATCAAGGCTTTTGAATTGAAGAGCATACAACTGTCCTCTAACACGCCAGTCAGTACTTCGCGATCAATATCAAGCCATGATGAATGACGACTACATGCCGCTGAAAGCAACTGAAAAGCGCTTTTCCATTGGCGTATCTCCTTCAATGAATGTTGCTAATGGCTTGCATATTCATACAAGGGCTCCTTTAAAACACTTGATGCACTTTTATACTATATATATAATAATATATATATATACTATATATATAAGTAATATAAATATATATAATAATATATATATAATCTATAATATAATATATATATATATATTATATAATATATATATGAGTCAGCTCTTAGATAAGAGAGCCACAATCCAACTAAAAACTATAAACACTACCCGGGACAGAAGGATAATGTCGATGAATGCTTGGTAAATTTATTAAGAAAAAAAAAACTTCATTTCTAAATAACTACAAAGCTATAGGAAAAAATACACTTGTATTGGAATCCTAAGGGGTAAAGATACTAGTAGAAACTGTAAAAAAAAATAAAATATTTGTTAATAAATTTAGTATATAATATGAGGAGAAACCTATTAAACCATTCTAATACTACCTTCGGTTAAAAATATAACTCTTTGAGACAGGTAAGTTTATTAACTAAAGAATATCCCCCAGGTTATACTCCCCGATGAATGAGTCGGGGTCTACTCATCCTCTGGGAACAACGGTAACTATTATCCCCCTCGGGAGTCCCGGAACCCCCCTTCGGATATTAGGTGTCCGGTATAGGTTCTCTCCGCCCCTCCCTAGACAGGAATGTGAAACGTCCCCCCTGTTTCCCCTCGGCTCGACCTCCACTACATTGCTGCGAATTAGATAGCCTTTACAAATAACCCTATATATAGTAGTTAATATTAAATAATTATAATATAATATTATATGTATGAATATATAATATTTATAATATATAAATATAATTATAATAATATATATAGTATATATATATACTCTGTCCCCCGCCGTCGAATCTCCCTAAAAAAAAATAGGAATTTTTTTTTTTTTATTTTTTTTCATTTTCACTAACTAAAACTTTTACAAGATTCCAAAAATGTTTCCTTTTCCCTTTGCTATTGCAGTTTTATAATATTACTTTCTTTATTTTACACATTTCGCTCACTAAAATTTAACCAGTATCTCCCACACAAGTATTCCTTCCCTGTATCTAGTTTAGTTGAGATATGGATTTTCTCTCCTACAGTAGGCTGCCTTGAATTATATATATACATTAATATATATACCTCATTACATCTTTTAACAATTTTACATTATCTTCTTGATTTTCTGTTCACATGTACAACCGTGTTTTTCCTGTCCTCCTGTTGCGAGCGCTGCTTCCGTAGTCTGTTTCAATGTTAAGATTATATTATTATAATAATTATAAATATGATAAATAATAATATAATATATAAATATATATATTAATATATAATATATAATATATTTATTATATTATTATATTATTATTATTATTATACTTATTTATATCTATTAGGCAAAAAGTATGCTAAGCCCAATTAAGAATCTTGATCAGATACGGAATATATAACAACTACAAGTCTTTCAACCTGAAACGTTCAACAGGCCAGTATAGAAAAATTACAACAACACATCCGTATTTATATAAACTGTTGCCGCTTACTACTAGGGAAATAATCCCGTATTAGATAACTATTACTCTTAAAACAACTCTCAGATAACGCGAATAAATAAAACACTCTAGGGGCAGCTGCCCCCCCCTGCACCCCCCACACCTATAATAAAATATAATATATATAATATATATATATATATATATATATATAAATAAGTATATAATCTTTTCTAAATATATATAATAAGGTACTATATCGTATTATCATGCGGCCCTTTATACCATAGAAATAGAAATATGTATAGCAAGGACATTAAAAGAAAATTAAAGAATGAAAAAAAACACATTTTTTTTAAAATATCCAAAAAAATATTTTTGAAAAGAAAAAGAGCAAGGAGCGTGTTTGTGTAATACTTAAATTGTGTTAAAAAATCATTGGCGAAGAACATCGGAATCCGGATTCGGAATTCGAATCCGGAGCGTATGCGCAGGTTGGAGTTCAAGTTGAATGGGAGCTGTCATCGAGTTTGCCGAGAAAGGCACACCACACATTCGATGCGGAGTTTTTCGATCCGAAAACCTGGAATAGAAGAAACGGGATTGTGGATTGTCAACATTGTGTACATATACACCGTGCACCACCCCATCCGAAAGGCGAACCACAAAAAGAGAAAGAAAGAAAAAAAAACCTAAAAAAAGAAACATGCTCATAATAAGAAAGAAGAAATTATTTCACTACATAACATCGCATTAATGATATTAAAATAGCTAAAAACAGTTAAAGGATCTAGTGTAACAAAGATAAGAAATATCCATATAACACAAAAGAGGGCGCTAAGAAAAGAATAGGAGATAGCCATTAAAAAAAGAATAGAAAAGAAAAAGAAAAGACAGGACAAAGCGACAAGAAACACCATACAAACGCAATAACTGTACCGGTAAAGGGCTCAGAGACGGAAAAAAGAAATGCAAAGAAAAGGGACCCAACACATGCCACAAGACCCCAACGTAAAAAACCACGAAACAGACAGCCCAAGAACAGCAACAAACACCAAAAGGAAAAACGAACTAAAAGAGAATAGCGACAAACCGAAACAAACAACAATAACAAGAAGAATGGACAAATAAGTAACAACAGAATAAACTGTGCCAAAGAAATAACAAAAAGCAAACAATAAAGGCTATAAAGTTAAAACAGAAAAAAAACACAAAACCAAAAAAACAAAAAAAGAAAAGAATTGAAAAAAAAAAAAAAAAAAAAAAAAAAAAAGAAAGAAAAGAACAAGAAATAAAAAAAGAAAAATCAAAAGAAAAAAAAAAAAAGAGAAAATAAAAAAAACAAAACATAAAAAAATATAAAAATAAGATGAATTTAAAAAAAGAATTACAAAGAAAAAATAAAGAACCTACAACTAATGAAGTAATTAAAAACGCATCAATACCAATGAAAAAAAGAGAATAATAAGAAGAAAAAAAAAATAAAGAAGAAAAAAAAAAAAAAAGAAGACAACATAAGAAGAATAAAAATAAAAAGAAAGAAACCACATCACGAACAAAAACACCAAATCACATAAAACCACCTGCCAACTCAGACCGACAAATTGACAACCACAGTAACTAAAAACAAAACACTGAATGTACAGAAGAAATCCTCCAACAAATGCCCGAGCAAACACCCAAGAGACAACAAAACACAACTAACACCGCAGCACCCACGCTCAATGCGTGCGGCCGGCTGCCCCACCACGGACGCGCACGAAACCAGCACACAAACCACAAACACAAGGTACATAGACACACACACCGAAACCCCTAGAAGCAACCCCCACACGGGGCTCGGGGCGTAAGCGACTAAAGCCACGACCACGACCTACTGAGCGTCGAAAAAATGCACCGACCGAGTCGACGACACCACACGCGAAAAATAAGCCGACAGAAAAGAAAGAAAACAAGAAAAAAAAGAGATAAAAAATGCAAAGTAATGATATATTTAACTTAAATCAAAATAAAAATATAAACATAAATATATAGAAGTAAGAGTAAAGGAAATCAGTACATACATAAAAAATATAATATACATATAATTAAAAAATAGATATAGTTATAGTAGTAAGACATAACAACTCTCATAATCACCTCAAGGTTAACTCATATGAAACCTAACTACACCCGATATAATATTAACTGATATATGTATATTGGTTAATATTAGTAAAGAGGACGGGAATGGGGTAGAGTGTAAAGTTGAAGAATGGTAAATCTGCAGGTATATATGAAATTACTGGTGAAATGATCAAGAGCGGGAGGCGAGATGGTGATTTGATTGGATTTGAAGTGCGTAGTAATAAAAAGACGTTTATGAGGGTATATGTTCCCAAGGATGGGAGAAGAGCGGTAATAGATACCCTTGTATAATGAGGGTAAGGGAGAAAAGGGGAACTGTAGAAAATATATTATAGGCGAATAGTTTATTGAGTGTTGTAGAAGGTATATGCTCGGCATGTGTTTGCGTCGAAGAGAGTGCGTCGAGTACTGGAGGACTGGATTGGGTGGAAGAACAAGGTTGCGTTTAGGAGTGGTACAGGATGTGTGGATCAAAATCTTCACAATAAAACCAAATGATTGAGAAAATGGGGCAGAAGAAGAATAAATTCCATCATTTAGGTTTTTTTATGGAATTTGCAACAGGCGTATGATTAGAGTTAATAGGGAGCTTTAAGGCAGGTATTAGTGATATATGAGTGTAGGTGGTAGGCTTTTGAATGAGAATTCAAAAGTCATGTATGACGGCTAGTGAAGCCATTGTAAGAAGTAAATCCGGTGTTCAATGGTGATTGGTTTAGGAATTATAGCGGAGTGGAGGCAGGGTTGTGTTTATGTCTCCTTGGTTATTCAATTTGTACATGGATGGGTTATGAAAGAATTCGAGGTGGGAGTGGCAGGAAAAGAGGAGAATGAAATGCACAAGAGATTGCGAGTAGGATTGAAGAAGGAGAATGCCATACCTATTAATTATGCGAGGATGATTTGGTGCAGTGAGCAACGCGAACTCCTGAGAGAGTTGACAGGATTGGGTAGAGAGATTTGGCAACAGGGTATGTAAAAGGAGGAGTTTGAAGAGTAAACGGTAGATAAACAGAGTTATAGTTAGTGAGAGTGACGGACAGTCCTCAGGTAAGTAAGTTATATGTTTAGATGTGAGCAGCTAGGAAGCGAAATGTCCTGAGTTTAAGCATAATTTAGACGGTAAGTCTTCTCGAGAATGAGAAACGGGAACAGCATGGATGCAGAAAGCAAATGCTGAGTTCAGCGGAAGGAAGTTATGTAGACACGGCAGGGAGCAGGTTGCTGTGCAATTAAATCGTTGTGAATCGTAAAGCAGATTATAACCAAGTCGTTGAGGCCCTAGGTGGTATACATGATGGAAAGTATAGTTTTAAACCTGTGCTATATCTGAATATCAAGGACGTACGTGAGAGACTAATTGTACGGAGACTAAGAAGATATAAAGTACTAAAGTATACAATGTGTACTCAAGAATTCCAGCATGGGACAAATATCTTAGGAGCATGCTAGGTGTAAGAAGAATTGATAAAATGAGAAATTAACTTATTAGAGAGTTGCGTTATTGTGGTGTGAAGAAATGACATGTAAACTGAGAGATTAAATGAAGTAATGTATGAGATGGTTTCACCACGGCTAGACACTTGTGGAAGGAAGCGATGAATGATAGATACAGTAGGTTAACGCGGATGTATAGTGGGGGTGTGTAGGGAACCGACCTGGCTGGGGGAGACGAAGAGAAAGTGGATCGAGGCGGTGAACGAATGAACGAATGTACTGAAGGAGAGAGAAATGTGAGTTGGGCTGAGGCAAGAATAAAGTGCATCCAATATTAGGAGGAATGTGACGGAGCTTTGCTATCGGAGGCATAACGTGCGGGGCAGCACCTGGCCAGCGACGAATGGAAACATATACAAGTTATAGACAAGAAAAGCAGTTATTACACAATAGTGAAAGGCCAATCGCTAACAAATCACAAAGAAAAAACAACAAAAGAAAGAAACAAAATAACAAACAAAATAACAACAAAAAAACAAGTAAACAAAATAAGAAATAAACAAAATAAATGCAACATAATAAGCAAAAAAAAATAACGATACACAAAAGGCCAATCCACACATGATAGCTCTCACATGGAGAAATAGAACCCTGGGTGTCATAGACAAAGTTTGCAACTAATTAAGTGATACAAAAAGAAGGAAAGGACCAGATGTATAATAATACGGGCTCTCTTGATGGATTCATTATCTCATTCTCTCCCTACTGCGTTCTCTTACGAATTGCAAAATAGATAGCGCAACCTTTCTCCCAGTATTAGGGAACAAGGATAGGTATGGTAAAGAAAGCAAAGAAGAGAAAGCTATACATGATAACATATATAATAAAGATATATTCTTAATAAGATAGTATATAAAGAAAATAGATTATAATAGTATATAAACCAAAATATATAAAAATACAGTTATAATAGTGGATATACTATTTAGGGAGTATAGCAAATAAATATATGGGAATTTTTAACTGCTATAATAGGAAATATTAAAACTGGAAATACACAAACATCTCGATATAATTATAAAATAAAACCTATAAAAATACAATGAGTTTTTTTGTTTTATTGTTCGGTTTGTAACAACCAGAAGATAAAAATGAAGATGTAATGTAGTTCTTTAATGCTTTTAAAAGATATTTTAAGAGCAAAATCACATACTGGAAAGAGATGTTAAGACCACTGTGCTAACACAAATGTATTATAAACACTCCTAAATCTAATAAAAATTCGTTTAGATTCTTAAATTTCAAAATATTTCTTAGTATTAACTGATCATAGAAATTTCAATAAATTTATTTTTAAATTGAATTTTTACATTTAATTCAAAACGTAAATACAAAAAGGGTTTGCAAACTCCTCATGTGTGGAGCTGCCTTTAGGTATAAAG